>JANPXK010000074.1:27500-42490 GCA_024704745.1 Rosa lucieae
ATTTCTCTTCCAACCGTTGGTGGGCGATCTTGAAAGTGGAGTTAGAAGAGAGTTAGGAGGAGGATAGAGATTAGAGAAGGCCCGTGACGCCACCTAACTCCGAAGAACAAGATTGACATCTAGTTCCACCCTCTGTTTCGCGCCATATAAGTGCCCGTTGGGGCTTCCACAACTCATTAAGGACTTCGATTCCGATCGCTTGAGCCTGGTAAGGTTTCAATTTCTCTGATTTTTTCTTGTTGATTCCGAAAATATTGGATTCTAGTTTCATCTACTGCATATATGAACTTAAAGAACTTGAAAAGATTAATTTTTTTTTGTTTGTTTGGCAGATTGTGAAATATTGGTGGTAGGAGATGGAGATGATGTAATAAGTTAGTTTAGGAGCAGATGTGTAGATAGTTATGAGATTTAATTTTGGCTACAGTGGTGACCTTTGTGTTGTCTGCAATAGAGGCTTAGGAGCTAAGCTGTTCTGTTTAAGAGGGTAAGATGCCATCTTCTTATTTATCGAAGCTTAGGACTGCAGTACAGAGGTCGATTGTAGGCCAGGAAGGTGTTGTTCACGACTCGCTAGAGGGGCTAATTGGGCAAGGCAAATTGTTGTTTGGAAATTCTAGGCTGTTCCATTCGAGACCCTTTTCGGTTATTTCAGACCTGAATGCATTTCTGCCGCCGGGCACTGTTGTCGCTGCAAGGTCGGATTCGCAGTTAGTTAACCAGAGGAAGCAGATTTCTGTTGTTGGGGAGATTTCGCGGATCATTTCAACTCCATCTGTGTCGGGGCCTTCGTTCCAAGTTTGTGGGTATCATATTGATTCTGTGCTTTCGGATCCCAGTCAGTTTCAGACTAAAGCCATGGCTTTGTGCGGTTCGAGAGCTTTAGTTGGGGTGTGTTCCCCGGATACTTTAACATCAAGGCGCGGGCTGCTTTCATTTTTACCTGAAGGTGCTTGTACATTTTATAATAACAGAAGTAAAAGATCTGATGGTTGCCAGAAAGCAAGCATGAGTTTGAAGAACAAAGGGCCTCCCAACACTAATGCAACTTATGGATATTTCGTATATGAAGTTGGGAAGAGATGGTGTAGTAACTTCCCAATAAATGGATTAGGCTCGAGAGAATTTCATAACTCTTCCACATGCTTCTCTGCTGGGACTGCCCACGATGTGTCTTTTGATAATTCTGCTCCTGAGGAGCAGCTTTCAAGTTCTACAGATTCATCGGATCAGTAAGTACAAATGACCAGCTTATTCTATTACTAAGTTTTCCCATCATTGCTTCTGAGATGTTATCATTATTATTATTTTTTATGTGTACTTTTTGTGGCATACAATTTGATACTTGCTTCAATATTTTCTAGCTTTAGATGAAACAAACATATTACGGTTTGATTTTCCTTTTATTCTATGGAGTACCTAGAAGTTTTTATTTTTAGTTGGGCTGCTGCTTTTGATGAGAAGTTTGCTAAAAATGTGATATGCACTCACAAGTCACAATTAAGCGTCCCTGCTAATTTCACTCATAGTTTGCTCTGATATTATGTGTTCAACGGTCCTCTTATCATGTAAGAATAGTAACCAACATTAGTCAGCTGAATTTGAACTATAAGATTATTAAGCATTACACATTGTATTGGGAATGTCTGCCCTAGTTTAATTTGTATTATTTTAAGCAGAACAATAACTCCACATGTGTCACAATAATTACAGGAAGAACACAGATGCAAAGCCCTTAAAACTAAGTTCAGGATCATGCTACCTGCCCCATCCTGATAAAGAGGACACTGGCGGGGAGGATGCTCACTTCATATGTGTGAATGAACAAGCAATAGGGGTGGCAGATGGTGTTGGTGGCTGGGCAGATCATGGTGTTAACTCAGGATTGTATTCCCGAGAACTGATGTCTAATTCTGTAACAGCTGTTCAGGAGGAACCCAAAGGTTCAGTTGATCCTGCTAGGGTGTTGGAGAAAGCTCACTCCAGCACAAAAGCCAGAGGTTCCTCAACAGCATGCATCATAGCACTCACAGAACAGGTTTGGAAATTGCTTTTGTTTTAAGCAGGACGTTTAATTAGAAGCTTTTGCCTTGTCTAAGTGACTATGGCCTCATGCTAGGTGTCAGAGAATAAATATCCATTCTGCTGAGGCCATTTTAAAATTGACTTGTGTTGACAACTGACATAGTAAAAATAATCCTTGAAGTCTTAAATGTTTGTCCCTAATTCATAGGAACTGTGCTAATGCTTCTTTGTTGCATACTGACTTGCTGGCAAGTTAACTGTTGAAATTTCACTGCAGGGTATACATGCAATTAATTTAGGTGATAGTGGGTTTATAGTTGTTCGAGACGGGTGCACCGTCTTCAGATCCCCTGTGCAGCAGCATGATTTCAACTTCACTTATCAACTGGAGAATGGAGTCAACAGTGATCTACCTAGCTCTGGCCAGGTCAGCAGCATATTTTCTTTATAACTGAAGCAATTACTTGCGTAGCATATTTTTTGTTCTATTGATTCTGTCCATGATAATTCTGTTCTGGCATATTACATTTCACTCTATTCATGAATCATCCACCTGTCAGTTGTATTCGTGATTCTCAGATGAAAATGACTCAAATGACTGTAGTTTGTATCACTAGCTAAGTTGCGTCTTTTTATACAGGTTTTTACAGTTCCTGTTGCTCCTGGGGATGTTATAGTTGCTGGAACTGATGGCCTGTTTGACAACTTGTATAACAATGAGATTACTGCAGTTGTGGTTCATGCCATGAGAGCTGGATTAGGGCCTCAGGTGACAGCTCAAAAGATTGCAGCCTTGGCACGCCAACGAGCGCAGGACAGAGACCGGCAGACACCTTTCTCTACTGCTGCCCAAGATGCTGGGTTCCGTTACTATGGCGGCAAGCTCGATGATATCACTGTTGTAGTTTCCTATGTTACCAGTTCAAGCGATGCATGACCCAAAGATCAAACACTCTCATATGTACATGCACACATCTTATTTTAATTTCATTTTCATTACCCGACTCGGTGTTGGAGAATCAAAGCATTCTCTATGACAGGCTTATTGTAAAAGCAAAATGGCATCAGGCCTGATTTTGTCTTGTCATTCCTATTTTGGCCACTCTGCTCTTTCTTTACATAGATAAATGAGTGTACACTCACTCTTCTTGGTTCTGAATGGATCTTTCCAAAAGCATAGCTTATGTTTTGCCCTTCACTTTTCGGTTATCGTATTAGATTCCAGATAGCGGGCGGCTGCTATTCCATGATTTGTCTCTTCACAGATTAGTGATGTTTTTTTACTTATCAATAATGTTCATAATGTAAGGTCGATTGGGCCTGGTTCCGGGTTGGGGTCCTGATCGGTCCGAATCACTTCTGCTAGATAGTTCTGTCAAAGTCAATGAACAGTGTAATAAATAAATAAATAAATAAATAAAACTGAATCCAGCCACAAATTACGAAGAAGAACAGAGAGAGAGAGACTACTCCAATGTCCGCTTCCCTCCTCCTGAGCTCAATTGAAGGCAGCAGCGGTAGAAACCCTAAGTGACTGACTGTGTACGACTTGTTAGAGAGAGAGAGAGAGAGAGGAAATGGCGCTTCGCCGAGACAAGGCGGTGGCTCAGTCTTCACTTCGCGGATCTCGAATTCTTGTAGCCATTGTCGTCGGAGTCCTTCTCGGCTGTGTCTTCGCCTTCTTGTATCCTCACGGCTTCTTCTCCAACTCTGATGATCCGCTCATCCAAAACCGCCGAATCGGGAAATCGGACCTCCAGGTTTCGGATCTCTCTTCTCTAATTTGATTCTGTCTATATTTGCCGTAGTGTTTCTGTTCTTCAAAGCTTAGAAGTGCATTGTCTAAGCAATTGGATATTGATTGATCAAATTTCAGCTCAGAACTAGTTGTCAAGTGCCTCATGCAAAATCTTCCTGGGTTAATTTCGTGACATTAACCAAGTTGTCTCTATGTGCACGCAAAGAATATACCTCATTTCTCTTTTTAATAAAAATAAATCAATGCAATTGTTGCTGTTCATCATCAAACGCTGATTCATTAAGCTCTGATTACTCGGAAACTAAATTATCATATATTTTGATTCTGTCCCTTTCGACGTATCGGCTCGAATTATAGAAACTTTTTTTTTTTTTATTAGATTAGAACTTTTGCTTATCTGGTTGATTTTTTTTTTTTTTTCTTTTTATGGTATTGGAAATGTTATGGTTAAGCTGCCAGCATAGCTTGAGTGCCGACCTGTATTTTGGCCTGCAGAGTAGCTCTTCTCAATGTGAACCACCGGAACGGATTAACATGCTGAGGTCTGATATTGGAGCACTGTCGGACAAGAATGATGAGTTGAAGAAGCAGATACAAGACCTAACTGAAAAGCTACGGCTGGCTGAGCAGGGGAAAGATCATGCACATGAGCAGTTTTCAGTGTTAAGCAAGCCACACAAGGCTGGACCTTTTGGTACCGTCAAGGGCTTGAGGACTAACCCGACTGTTACTCCTGATGAATCTGTCAATCCGAGGTTGGCAAAGATCTTGGAGGAAGTAGCGGTTCATAAAGAACTCATAGTTGTACTGGCAAATTCTAATGTGAAATCCATGTTGGAGGTGCAGTTTACTAGCATCAAGAAGGCTGGCATAACCAATTATCTTGTTGTTGCATTAGACGATCAGATTGAAGAATTTTGCAAAGCCAATGATGTTCCTGTATACAGGAGAGCTCCAGATGAAGGTATTGATTCAGTTGCAAAGACTGGAGGTAACCATGCTGTCTCTGGGTTGAAGTTCCGTATCTTGAGGGAGTTTTTGCAACTAGGTTATGGCGTACTTCTCTCAGACGTTGATATAGTGTACTTGCAGAACCCATTCAATCATCTCTATCGGGATTCCGATGTAGAGTCAATGACTGATGGTCACAATAACATGACAGCTTATGGATACAATGATGTTTTTGATGAACCTTCTATGGGTTGGGCTCGTTATGCTCATACAATGAGGATATGGGTTTATAACTCTGGCTTCTTTTACTTAAGACCTACACTTCCTGCAATTGAGCTTTTGGATCGTGTGGCTGGACGGCTTTCTAGGGAAAAAGCATGGGACCAAGCTGTTTTTAATGAAGAGCTGTATTTCCCTTCACATCCGGGGTATGATGGGCTTCATGCTGCCAAGAGAACGATGGATTTCTATATGTTTATGAACAGCAAGGTTCTCTTCAAGACGGTTAGGAAAGATGCTAATTTGAAAAAGTTGAAACCAGTAATCCTTCATGTAAATTACCACCCAGACAAACTTCCAAGAATGAAGGCAATTGTAGAGTTCTATATTAATGGCAAGCAAGATGCGCTGGAACCTTTCCCTGATGGTTCTGATTGGTGGTCATAGTTCAACAGAAGATCTGCTCTGGATGGGCTAAACAGTAACACAATGCTGTCTAATTCAATTCATACAAGTAGGTTAAATCGACTGCACCTTCTGAGGCCAAATTCAAGTATCCCTTTCCCTTCCCGTGAGTTTCCTTTTAAGTTCTGGTTTTGTATTGATAGTATTAGTAACTTCGTGAGTTTCAGTTGGGTATGCCCTGAGATGACCTTTTGTTCTGTATCATATATTATATATACACGAAGAAATCTCATTTAAGGGTTTCTCATCTTCCTGTCATTGACATCTTTGGTTCATGCTGACTCTTTCTCATTCTCGCATGTCTACTTGTGTTTCTTCTGAAGTCAATGTTTGACATGAAACCTTGTTGGGCTGGAATTTGGATATTCTAAATACTCCCCTGCACTGCATTGGGACCTTTTAGATAACTTTTTTTCTTTTTCTTTTTCCCTTTCGATTTAGGTAGCATCAGTGCGGGGAGCACTGCAGAACATCCGAAAGATTGTGATAGGCCATAATAGCAAACTGGATGGATAGTTTTGGCAGATAAAACTTAAATCGAAAGGGGTCGAATGTGGATATCTTGATCACGGTTCCCACTTTTACATGATTGCGTCCAAACTGCCGACCGGTGCTTGAATGTGATAACCAAGCTAGTTATCATCACAAAAATTCTGAATAAGTCACCATTAGATGCACTGCAGTAAATCCGGTGCATGTCAAAACAACAGCCGAAATCGAAGGTGCCCAATTAGGTAGTACCTCTGTCTGTCTTGTTTGGACTTTTCTACTTATCCACAACTCCACAATGCATCTTTCTGCTTGTGTGGCTTCTAAATCCTACTAACGTTCCCGACCTGAACCCTACTTTGTCTCCTTCTGGATTTTTCCTTTCAGTTCAATAATCATACATCAATGTGTGTTCCTCCTCAATCCCCCATTTATTGCTAGACCTCTCCTCTCCTGCAACTGGTTCAAAGAGCACTGTTACGGCCGTACCATTAGTTATTGCTACAATTTACCCGCCAATTCTCTCATTTGAATTGTCTTCTGATTAGCCCGTGGACACTTGGTATTGACTGAGATGGAGAGGTTTTCACAAAGAGAGAGCATTCTTTTAGGCTACAGTCCTCAAAATTCCTTCATCAACTCTGGTTCTTCGCCCCGCAGTCCCTACAAGAACTCAGATGTTGATTTCCATGATGTGTTTGGTGGCCCGCCGAGGCGATCATCGATTCAAGATATGAGGTACAGCTTCAACGATGTTACAGTTACCAGTGCACCCAAAGGGGATGATGATGAGGAAGGTTGGTCTGAGAAGCCGGTGTTTGGGGGAGAGTCCCACAATAGAAGGCGGACTCACAGTGATGACTTCTTTGATGACATATTTAAAGCCAGCAATTCAGTGAGTTCTAGTCCGAGGAGGCTTCAACGGGACCCTTATTCTTCTTCTCCAGGTTCTCGGGTTCTAAGTCCGGCACGGCCCCTGCCGCCTAAACCGGAATCTTCTCTGGGTTCCTCACTGCCACCACAACTCAGGTTTTCACTTTACTATTTCCTCTACTGAAGAATCTTTAGGTAGAAGTATACATGGTGTTCTGAGTAAAAGCAAGCAATTTGTTTGCTCTTTTATTTTCTGATACTCTTTAATGGATTCATTATGTTGCTGGATTGCTGACAAGAATTTCTGTTCATTCTGAATTTGTATTACTAGTTACTGAACATTGATCATGTATGATGTCTTCTAATTTCTCAGCCTGCCTGCCAAATTGACCAAAGGGGTGGACTCTCCTCCAACAATTGGTGCCATTACTCGCACGACTTCTCTTTCTAGATTTTCAAGCCAAGCATTTCAAAGTTCTGAAAACTTGAAAAGTGACATTCGGTCATCACTTCGCATGAGCCATTTTTCCCAGGACTTTTCTGTTACTGGTGAAGGGTCCTCAAACTTGGCCAAGACTGACAAAGATGATACAGGAGGCAATTTGGAACAGGATTCTAAGAGTTCCCAAAGTCCAACTAGTAGCAATCTGTTTCAGTTTCATTTCTCAATATACAAGTGGGCTAGCAAGCCAATGGTGATGCCTTTTAGGGGAAGGAGTGGTTCAAGAGCGCAAGCGACTAAAAATGAGGAGCAATCAAGCACTTGTGAATACGCTGGTAACAAGAGTATTGGAAGGAAATCACCTATATCCACTCTGCCTAGTACTGATTTTACCTCCAATGATCACCCGCTGACAGATTCTACGTCGTCCAAGTTGGAAAGCAACAAACAAGAAAATGATTTGCTTCTTGATGAAAGCATTACCAACAAAGTAGAAGAACAGCCAAATCGATTCATTGAAGAGACAATTCTTCCTGTAGTTGAATCTTCAGAAACCTTCCGCAGCCTTTGTAGTACTGTTGAAGATGAAGCTGGTGCCACTGTTTCATGCCAATGGCCGAAAAAAGATACCGATTCATGCCATTGGCCGAAAAAAGACACCGATTCATGCCAGACTTGTGAAGATATAGAGCCTCGTCCTTTGCTTCAAACAGCTTGTGAAGATCCACAAGAAAAAGTTCATGTGCTTAT
Source organism: Rosa lucieae (assembly GCA_024704745.1). Taxonomy (NCBI): domain Eukaryota; kingdom Viridiplantae; phylum Streptophyta; class Magnoliopsida; order Rosales; family Rosaceae; genus Rosa; species Rosa lucieae. The sequence continues at coordinate 35,474 of JANPXK010000074.1, forward strand.
GGAACAACTGCACAAGCCTGAGATAAAACCTACTCATTCTCTGTTTTTTGATAATGATCTTGGAGAAGGTATGTATGTTGTATACTTGTATTATGGCTTAACTGTCATTTGGTTCATGCAGCACCTCTGACACCGCACGTGTTTTTGTATGTAGGAACTAAGGAGATAACTAAATTGGCTGGTAGAAAGGAAAGCCTGGTCGAAGCCACCAAAAAATCATCTGTAGATGTTGGTTCTAGTAGAAATGTGAAAAATCAGAATGGAAAAAGAAGTTCCCTGACTAATGTTCAAGTTGATAAAGCTGGTGTCCAAGGTTCACTTCGGAACTTGGGAGACCATCTTGGGAGAAACAAAGTCAAGGGAACGGTTAAGGATTTTGTTAAAATGTTCAACCAAGAAGCATTGTCAAAACCCAAAGATGATGTTGACTTTGGAAGTCGGCACTTTAAACGGAAGGAGAAAAATCCTATTGAATCGGTGAATGAAGCAAGTATAAGCACAACTATAATGCATGAGGAATTACAAAATTCCAATGTGAAGAAAACATTTCCAGATGCTTCTTCCATCAAGGTAATCGATTTAGACTGGTTTGAGTTCACATACCCAATACTAATGATATGCTGATAACATTTACTAAATATGTTACTCTATTTGCTGATATTTCCAGATAAAAGAAGATCTCAAACGTTCAGAGAAAGAAGCTTTTGAAGCAAAGACTGCTAGCTTTATCCTTAATAATGTTCCTAAGCAGTATGCCTCAGCTTCAAGTACTGGTTAGTTCTCCTAATCTTGTATATAAGTAATGTGCCTAGCTAAATACGAAAGTAGAGGTATTGCAGTATAATAGTTATTGTCATTATAGTATTGGCAAGTGCAGATTCTTTACAGTTTTCTTCTATTATATTTTAAGGCCAGTATGGAGGGTAAGTTTTGCAGATATTTGATATTGCTCTAATAAAACACTCTTTTTTCATGAATTGCGCCATAATGTTACTTCAACAAATATCTCTAGTAATTCTAAACATGAGTAAAGAAGTGGAATGAACCTTTGCTTAGCGATATCTCTGAACTATGTATTTTAGTCTGTGGACATTGTCTGTTTTCACCTTTACTTGGCTTGGAATAGTCTAATTACTCACCAGACAATCTTTTGACAGGATCAGTTGCCAACTGCCCTAAGGCAAATACTGGAGATTTAGATGAGTCCTTCCATGAAAACTTCCAGGTATAAAGAGTTGATATCATCTTATGTTGTAGTGTTAAAACTTACAATCATTTGCTGAGGACTAGATTTTACTTGATCCATTCTATTAAATGAATCATTGATGCAGCATTTATCATTGAAGTAAACTTCTTATCATTGATGTTAAGAAGTGGAAAGTTTTAATCTAAGCATATTGTTCTTACCGTAAGCCCTATTGGCGTGTTTGCAGATCAAAGAATTAACTCAAGATGAGAAGAAACCGCCAGTAGTTGGCAATAATCATGAGGAGTTGCAGGTAATTTAGAACAAACAAACAAGCAGACAAACAAATCGTGACGTTACAATTTTTTCTTCTTTGCCGGGAGCAGTAATTTATTACTTCACATGGTCCAGGTTATTGATGCTAAAATCCGGCAGTGGTCAAAGGGAAAGGAAGGAAACATACGCTCACTGCTCACTACTATGCAACATGTGAGCATTTTTGTCATTCCGTCTTTGAAGACGACCGAGAAAAATACCATATTGGCATTTTGCTGTTTTGTTTAAGAAAACTAACGCGGGTTTTCACATTAACTTGTCAGATTGTTTGGCCTGAGAGCGGGTGGAAGACTGTACCTCTAGTTGATATAATTGAAGGTAATGCTGTGAAAAGATCATATCAAAGGGCTTTACTCTGTTTACACCCAGATAAACTACAACAGAAAGGAGCTACTTCACAACAGAAATACATTGCAGAAAAAGTCTTTGATATCTTGCAGGTACTAATTATAATTTCTTGGACCATACGTAATAAACTAAGAATCACATGTTTCTCTACATTTCATGTTGAAAAAAGCAGCAAGTAATGCACTTTTGTGGTTTCATACATCTTTTCTTTTTCTTTGGTAAAACAGGAGGCATGGAATCACTTCAACTCGCTTGGTCCACTATGACAATTTGATGTTGAATTTCAAAGACAGAGAGTTCAGAAAAGACACTTTAAAGTTTAAATTGAAGTGCATCCACATGTAGATATCATTTTGATTGCAGAAATATACAACTTTTTTTTTTCTTTTTTACTGATAAAAGAGATAAAATTGCCTAATTGCCAATCTTTCAGTTGGGCCTCCTCTTAAGTACGGGTCAGTGACCCATATATAAGCAGGCCCATCCATTACTGTTTACAATAATAATTGTGACGGGGTGGGGGTCCCTCAGCTTTGGATTCTTTCTTCTCCAGGGCATATAGGGTGGTACCCTAGGACAGCTTTAAACGCTTGTCGTTTTTAGAAGGAGAATTTCCTCGCCTCTGATTAAACCAATAACGACACAGTAACAGTTACTAAATTTAACATATTGATTGATCGGTGCACAAGGTTTTCACCGCTGGTAGTTTAACAGCTAAATTTTACCATGTTCCAAATGTGTTTTTACCGTAAATTGTTACAAAGTTTTTTCATTACATGTTCGAGACATGATAGAAGTTCTTTCATTACATGTTCCGAAACATGATAGAAGTTCTTTCAACTCTTGACTAAGAGCTTAGCAATAACCCTATCATCAGCACGAGATGTCCGTGGAGGCCTTAACTAAATACAAAAAGCAGTGGACGTGAGAAGCTGTATCCTTCTGTATATGAACAGATAATAAATAAAAGCTGGCAGTTTTGTTGCACTTTATCTATAATACATCTACATAGTCAATGCTGACTGCATTATGTTCATGCGTAAACTAAAGGACATGATTGTAATATTCATGAAGCTTTTCTACACAAATTATGAACACTGGGTTTTGTCTAATCATTTGCTTTATCATTGTACAGCTTCTTGCTAGTTTAAGATGATTCCTCCTTTCCTTCCAAAACCAAAAAAAGAATATGCAATTTTTTTGATATTAGAATTAATCTAATGATTTCATATTTGAATTTTTTTTTTTAAACATTAGTACTATTTTTGCCATTATGTTTTAATTTATAGTTCCTCACATGTGTTTAATTTTAGTCCTTTAGATTTGTCTTATGCTGTTGTTTATTTTCTGGTTTAGTTTACTGATGTAAGAATTATTTATAAGCCCACAATAATACGTGCCAAACTGCCAATGGAAGTTGATGTGACTCTTCATCAACTGTTTATGGAAAATGCGTTCCCATCCTCATTTTGGTCAGAAAAAAATAATTATCCTAATAACATTGTTTTAAGGTTTAATCAAAAGTTCACAGTCAGATAACAGATAATGACAAGACACTAATCTGTTGAAAAGAGACCAGCTTGATTACTGCAGTCCACTTCAGCAAATATAATACAGGCAATACTAACCCCTTTACCAAATCTGATTGAAGAATACAATACTAATTTAATTGTCCCAATTTCCTTTGCTTTGTTGAATAAAAGAGAAAGAGGTTAGGGGTAGAGTTGTAGCAAGTAGAGACAGACAGTGAGATATTCCTCACTGTAATAATAGTGGTGTCCCCTCTCTCTCCACACCCCAATAATGATAATGATATTCCCTCTTGTCTTCTGAATCAAATTTTCTCTGGATATTGTGAAGAGAGAGAAGAGAGAAGAGAGAAGAGAGAAGAGGAGGGGCTAAGTTTCACTTTCAGTTTTGGAGTTCTCTCTTGATTTGTTTTAGTTTCTTAAGTATTTTGTGGCCACCAGTTGGGAGTTGGAGAACAAAATACAAAGAGCTATTGGATCTCTCTCTCTCTCTCTCTCATTGCAGTTGTTGGTTACTGAAGCAGAGAGCTAGCTGCTGCTGCTGGGTTGCTGGGCTCCAATGGCTTCTGTATTCTCTTAATCTGTGAGTCCCACTCTGAATCTTTGCTCCATTTTCTCTCTTCTCTTTGATATTTTCCGGGGTTTGATAATTCTTCGGGTCTGCTTGGCAAGATTACTCTGGAAAATGAAGCGGTAAAAGTTCTATGCTTTTGAAATGGCTGTAGCAAAGTTTCAAAATTTCAAATTCCATTTTTTCTGCTTAGTTTTTCTCAGCAACCAAGAGCAACTCTGCTATTTTTATTTATTTGTAATTGTTTTGCTTCCTTTTCTTTTGCTGAATCTGTCTGCTTTTTCTTTGGCAAGATTAGTAGCCAGAACTGGTTGTTCTTGTACGCTCTTGAATTTGCTACTTTTCATTCAATATTTATGGTGAGGAGTCAAAGCTAGATCTGAAATTATGATGTAGATCTTCGAGTTCATAGCTATTTTGCTGAGATCTGTACTGGAGTTATCCATCCATCAAAATTGTTTCTTTCCGCTACGTACTGTGGTCAATGCAGTGGTTGAAATTCACGTTTAGCTTTAAATTGAGGGTTTGAGTTTACACTTTCCCATTATTATGTTAGATAGTTGGTTGGGAGGTTTCTTTTCGATTTCTTCTTTTTCTTTCTCAATGTTATGATGTCTAAGTTTTTTGGTTGCCAACCATAATTAGCTGGAGTTCTGATTTTTTTATTATTTTGGGTTGACTAATGCCTTCCTTCTGTCTTTGCTAATTTCACATTCAAAACCCGGTGTATGATATTCATCATTTCTTGATGAAATTCTCAAGCGCATGAACAGTAATTATGATTTAACTCTGTATTGTGTCATGAAGGCTTAGAAACTCATTTGAACCGGTATGCTACTTTTTACTCACAAACCGTCATTTAAATATTTTACTGGTGAATAATTTTTACATAACAAAGTGAATGAATTATAAGTTTTGACCCAAGGTATTGTGTTCAGTGCTTGCTTGCCCAAGGTATTTTGTTTTCTATTCCTAGTTGGTTTGTGTTTACAATCCCATTTTGATACAATGTATTTCCTATACACCTCCAAGATGGAGAAGAATAAAATAATAGAAGCTATTAATATTGGTCTCAATCATGATATTTTGACAATTTGTGTTTTTATATATTTGTACAGACTGGAGGCAAGCATTGACTGTTTTCTGGTCACACTATCAACAAAACATGAAATTTGAATTAAAGAAAAGATGGAAATCAATTGTCCCACTTCAGTTGAAACACAAATCAGCCACCCGTTTTTCTTTATTTCCCAAATCGAAGTCAGATTTTGGTCCGGGCAAAGCACCTGTATATCTCAATGTATATGACTTGACACCCATGAATGGCTATGTCTATTGGGCAGGCTTTGGAATTTTTCACTCTGGTGTTGAAGGTAAGGTTATGTTCTCTTCCCTCAATTTTATGTTTCTCTGTTAATGTATGTTCATTTTCAATCTGTAGCTGAACCATATCATCATTTGTTCCAATTCTGAGGATTTTAAGTTTTTGACATTACATCTCTTCTTTTTCTTTAAATTTAACATAGTAAGACTATAATACAACAGAAGAGTCTCTGAGGGAACATTTGGGATATTGGGTTCATCCTGTCCTGTGAATGTTAACCACTTTTGTGATTTAAAAGGCCAACTTTAGCTGGTGCAATGTTTGTGCTTGTTCTTTAGAGTGGAGGTTGGGACACTAATGTAATGACTAATCATATCTAGTGGTTGCACATCTCATATCTAGTGCAAATGTTTGTGCTTATTCTTCTGTGGATCTTATTTTGCCATTTGGTAACATAAGTTTTTTAGCACAAATATCCAAAGGTTGCAACTTCTGCCCACTTAGAACTGCTATACAAAACATATGAGGTTCTGATTTCCAATCGTTGAGTGTTTTTGCCTCCTACATCTCACTTTCATTAATTAACTCCCCGTGTCCATTCTTCATCTATCATGCGAAGGTTTCATGTTGAGTGCAACTTGTTGTTATTAATCGCCTCCTTTTTCGATTGCTTCATGTACATGAAGTTCAGTTTCTAATCGTCCACTTGCATTGAGCAGTTCATGGCGTTGAGTATGCATTTGGAGCACATGACTACCCTACCAGTGGTGTTTTTGAGGTTGAACCTCGGCAATGCCCAGGATTCAAGTTCAGGAAATCTATATTTATTGGGACCACAAGCTTAGACCCTATTCAGGTTAGAGAGTTCATGGAGCGCCAGTCATTGAGGTACAATGGTGATACATATCACCTGATTGTCAAGAATTGCAACCATTTCTGCAGAGATATCTGCTACAAGCTAACTGGGAAATCAATTCCAAAGTGGGTAAATCGACTGGCAAGAATAGGTATCATTTCCTAACCCCAACTCTTTGAACATTATTTTATTATTTGCATAAGAATATGTACAAAGAACTGTTCTTGGGAATCTTACATGTATGAACTTGTTGGATAACTTATTCATTGCTAGTTATGTAGTCCCTTATTTGTCATCTTACATATATGAACTTGTTGAAATCAAGTTTGAGTCATGCACTCATGCATGTGTTATCTCACCTGGGAGTCAGAGAAGTCCAACAAACATGGAATAGAGTGGGTATCGACAGCCAAATTACTTCATTCCATGTTTATACTATTTGGTAGGTTCAATATGCAACTGCATACTTCCTGAAGCGCTAAAGATTTCTGCTGTACAACATGACCCTAACAACCAACCATATGATAGTGAGAAGAGGAGTTTGAGAAGTGCCTTCAGTTGCCTGTCTTCTATCTCAATGCGGCAGAAGCAATTGTCATCGTCTTCATTGTTTCTACAGTCACCCTTGAAAGGCTGCTTGCCACCATGGGAATTAAGAAGGTCAAACAATGGTTCCTTGAAGGAAAGGTGAGTGTTTGCAGGATTGCTGTTGGATGACCAACCTCCATGACCTTGCAATGGCGATTTGTTGCTAATTTTTCGTGTGTCAGCACTTGGAAGGCTGCCATCACTCAGATTGTTTTAGTTATCCCAGGTTTGCGGAGTCATGTTTATGATTGTTGTAACTATAGTTTGCAGCTAGCAAAT
>JANPXK010000075.1:0-28001 GCA_024704745.1 Rosa lucieae
TCTTTATGTTTAACATATCAGTGTTCTTGTGTTCTCAAATCTATATAAGCTTTGATACCATGCAAAATGGAATCTGTCTACTTTTAATACTTATTGATCATCAGTCGTTTCAACCATTTCAAAAAAAAAAAAAAAACATCCCTATATAGTTACATACATGCATGTCTATGGATGGGCTCAGGTATAACAAGAAGAAGGGATTTTTTTTTTCTCTGTTGATTGGACAAAGTTGGAATCCCTACTTTATTATGGGTTTCTTCTAAGATGAAATCCTATCTTTGATTTTCCCCTCATCCTTTGTGGCCCTCCATTCCTGCTGTTTTATTGGGCCCAACCTTCTTGACTTTTTTTATGACTGGATGCACTTTGTTTGTAACAGGATTCTAAGCGCCTGCTAGTGTCAAATGTAAGAATGAAGGAGATGGATACTGATGTTCGTGTGGTATCTATCAGTCCTGATGCCAAATATCTTTTGGTGGCGTTGGATACCATAGTAAAGGTAAAATTAACATAATCATCCATTGGATTGTTTCATTTAATTATTAAACCAAGTCCTAATTTGGCTTCCAACTATAGAAAACGCAGTACATCTGTATTGGTGACATCAAATTTTAGTTTCACTTTGTTTAGCATATGCCATCTGAATTTACTTTTTTAATCACATAACCGAATTTGGGCATAAGTTAGTTAGTAACTTCTCTTAACTTCTGAAATTCACAGGAAAGCGAAGAAAAAAATTAGTGATAAATTCTAAAACTTATCCAGATGTTTGTAAGGTATATATTAAAACTTGTGATGAGAAATGCCCAACATGAGCTTGGATAAAATTACAGGGATTACTTTTTGCTGTTTTGGGTTTGCAATCTTCATTAATAATATCTGTTCATTGAGTGCTGTTCTTAGCTTTGGCATTTATGTGGTGTTCTTAGGTATTCTATATGGATTCACTCAAACTTTTCGTCACCTTATATGGTCACAAGCTGCCAGTTCTATGTCTCGATGTCTCATCCGATGGAGAGTTGATAGTGACTGGATCTCAAGACAAAAATGTGAAGATTTGGGGGCTAGATTTTGGTGACTGCCACAAATCAATGTTTGATCATCAGAGCAGCGTTCAGCAAGTACAATTTGTGCCAAATACCCATTACTTTGTTAGTGTTGGGGATGATAAGCAAGTAAACTACTGGGATGCTGATAAATTTGAGTTGCTTTTAACTATGAAGGGACACCATGAGGGTGTTTTGTTGCCTCGCTATTAGTAACCGTGGTGATTTCTTTGTCACGGGATCTCATGATCGCTCAATTCGCCGCTGGGATCGTACTGATGAGCCATTTTTCCTTGAGGTAATGCCTCTTCTTGACGAAAGAAGCTGTTTTTCCACCCCAAATTTGTGTTACTAACTTGAAGTTGAGTCTTTTCTGGTGCTACTGATCATGATGTTTGAGGTTGAATATGGACTTCTTAAAAAGACAATTTCTTCTCCTATTAAAAATCTTTGTTTGAAATTGCAGGAAGAGAGGGAAAAACGGGAGTTGGAAAAGATGTATGAGTCTGACTTCAAGGATGAATATGAGAACAATTTTGCACTCAAGGAAAAGATCCCTGCAGAGGGAGCTGTGGCTTTTGCTGGGAAGAAAACCAAAGAAACAATTTCTTTGACCGACTCAATTGTTGCTAAACTAGAAATAGCATGGGAAGAATCAAAGCGACGAGCCAATTATGAGGTACATTTGTTTCTGAAATTGATTAGGTTTTGCTTGACCAATGATGCTTCAAAGATAACATTAATTTATAATGTTCTTTATATGTTGACATTGGATGCATCTCATCATGCGCACTATTCCCTGAGTTTAGTATGTATGCCTGGTTGAAACATTTAAGTACTGTCATTAATGGACCAGAAGCAACTAAGGGAATCATCCTTTCAGTTTTGAAACTCTCTATTTGAGTCTCAAAACTTATGTCTGCATGCATTACGTATGAAATATACTGTACTACATATATGGCTTTTGTAGATTATAAACTAAAGGACAGATTTGGCAATGGTGGCTTCTCCATTTATGTGCAACATGATTCATTAATCAAAGTATCAAACTCAGTACTGTCTTTGGAGCACTGCTATAACCCAAACTTGTACTCATTTGAACTTCCAAATACAATTAGAAAACTTATAAATTTATCTGGAACTGCACAAGATTGTGTTTGGAGAGATGGGAAAAAAGACAAAAGATGGGGGAATCTTAATGAATTTTGATGTACTAAATATGAAGATACTGAATTTGCCAAGAAATTGGTGAACGAATTTGCTGCCTCTCATGACCTTTTGGTCCTTATTATTATTTTTTTTTAGGTTGAGTCTTTTGGTCTTACTTCACTAATCACCAATCACAGAAAATTACTACTCATATAGCTATAACACGGCTACATAAATTAAATTGTTTCACCATGCCATTTCAGGCGGAAAAAGTCAGTGGAAAGCTGGTTGCTGAGTTTCAACCAAATCCTTTTATGCTAGGGCTGTCTCCTCCTGATTATTTTCTGCATGAACTTTTGAAGGTTAAGACAAGCGATTTGGAGTCGATGCTATTGGTAAGACTTTACCTCATGTTGATCAAAATGCAGTAGTGTGCTTCTGTGTTGTCTTTCAATTTTATTTATTTATTTATTTATTATTATTATTATTATTATTATTATTTTATTTTTATTTTTTTTATCTCATCCTGGTCTTATTCCTTGGTGCAATGCCCTGCAGTTTGTGAGCTAGACTATTATATATTTGTATATTTTAAAGTTTCGAGTCAAAGTTGTGAATTGGTTAAACCAGGGTAGCAAATAAGGTCCCTCCCTCCCTCCCTCTATATTTGAGAGTGGAATACGCTTTGCTCTCCATCTCTGTTCTCACGCCAGGAGCGGTATACAAATGGCCATCACTCTCTCTTAAGAGTGGTATTCTTCAGATATTAGCCACATTTCTAAAACTACTAGGATCAAACACACAAGGACATAGATATGGAGCAGGAACAATTCATAATCAAGTTGTAGTTGTAGTGATCAAGCACTAATCTAGTGAGGCTATTGATGAAGTCTTCTAAACAACCATTTATCCTTTGTCTATGTATTCTCTCTATTGGGTGACATAGTTGATTGGAAATCTATATCGGATATGATTCAGCATCTATTATTAGATATCTAAAACCCCTAATCGGTTAACAGCTAATGTCGAGGGAGTGCAGGGACCCTAGTCAATATAGGAGATGGAATAGATCTTGCATCCTCTCAAAAAGGAAGCAATTTAAATCCAAATCCCCCTGTAATTGCATATTGTAGTTTAACTTAGTAATCATTTATATTAGATTTCATACGTTATTTACTTGGATACAATATGAATAAGATATCCAATTGCTGGAACATTTGACTCTATTTTCTTATCTCCTGTTGTATCACCTTTAAACAAGTATTTGTCTTCCTTGCTCTGTTGTACTTGCTGTATTGGTCGTTGTGAGAATTTTGGTTGTTTCTCTTCCTTTTCATTAGTATTATTTTTGGTGTTTCCTTCTCCATGGCTGGTTCTTTTTTTTTTTTTTTAATGTTAAAATGAGTGGTAGTCACTCAAACGTCCCTCAAAAGGTTTTCCCATAATATCCTCCTGTGATACCAAAATTATGCCAGACAATTAGGGGAAAACTTGAAGAACAAGGTTTTCTGTTTAGAATCTAGGGTCTTATCGCAGCGGGTTATGGTTGTTTAGAAACAAAAGGGATTCTACAAAAGCAAGAACAAGTGATTTAAGGAGATAAAGGATAAACTACTGGCATCACACCAGTAGGGTTTCCCTTTTTGGCGCACCTTTTATTTTCTTGAGTCGGTTGAGCTTCTCTTTCTGGGATTTTTCTTTTCATATTTTATACATCTTTATACACAATCAGTTTCTTCCATTGTTAAGATTACTGACACTGGTAGTGCAGGGGCTACCCTTCTCGGATGCCTTGAAGATTTTGTCTTTCTGCAAGGATGTTGATCTACGTCCTGATGAGGTTTGTGTCTATTAAAATTTTCAAAGACAGGGTATCCATCGAGGTTTATTTGTTGCTCGTGCTTGTATCTGTTTACACAGTTTTCTCAAATAACTTATGCCTCGCATAGTCTGTTCCTGTATTTATTATAAGCATTATACTAGTGTCATGCTTTTAAAATTGGATCATGACTATGAAACACTTATCACCTGCCCGTTATTTGGCTCTTTTTTTGGTTGGTTTGTTTGGGGTTGGGGGTGGAGAAGCTGTGAACTTATTTGTTTCTTTTCTTTCTATTAAAAGAAAAAACAATTGTTTGCAGGTTGAATTCATTACCAGGGTGGTTACATTGCTGCTGCAGATAATTTGTAATCAATTGATTTCCACTCCAGCTGTAAAACCAATATTGACCGGTTTAAAAGAGGTTCTTTATCCCAACTTAAAGGTAACAGATTGTTCACTTTAGGATAGAAATTTTGCAGGGTTAATGGTGCCTTTTAACATTTACACACTTATCTGCATAGGACTGATGGGCAGGATGATATTATGTCTGTACCAATTGTAATGTATTGTAGAGACATAAATTCGACTAAGTTGCTTGATTCAGACGTTACAGGAAATTAATTTGATTTTGATGATAGTCTTGGTCATACATACTACTGATTCTTTGTCTGACATGTTGATAACTGTTTTGCTCCAGGCAAAGAAGGATATCATTGGTTACAACCTTGCAGCAATGACTCATATCAAGGTGCGAGACTGAGATCAATGCTTTTCTTTTCTTCCGGTTTGTTCTTTTTCTTCTCTCACATGAGTAATTAATCTGTTGTTTCAGCAATTGCATGATTCAAGATCAAATGCACCACTTCCAGATGCCATCTCCAAGCGTGGTGTAGGTGCAAGTTGGTATGGAAAGACAGAAGAAGGTAAATGCAAAAAAGTTCGAACATGTGAACACACGCCTGGCATGCATCTACACAGTTGGTTACAGCCCTGCAGCAAAAAATGAGTCTTTTGTTCTAGTGGTTTGTTCGGGATAGAGAACGCAAGTAATGATTTAACGGGGACGGGATACTCTGATAAATTATTTATAATTTTATGTTTTCTGGTGTTACAAGCATTTTATATTTAATTAATGTTAGCCTCTTAATACACGCTAGTGTTCAGGACCGATTTAGCGTAGGAATTTCAGGGCCGGCCCGCCAAAGGCCGGAAAAAACCTGCCCGGCTCATTAGCCCCCGTAAGCTATGCTATAAAATGGTTAAAATCAATGTGCATCTAGACAATAATGGTTTGTTTAATAATTATTAAGTCCACAGTACAAATAATACATGCGCCTTATGCTCACCAGGCATGTTTCTACGTAAGTAAACCCTAGCCAAGAGATGGATAATTTTGAACGGGCACTCTGATTACAGGAGTTTGTAAATTTGTTGGTTCTATTTGAATTTCAAAGTTGAGCAGGTGCAAAAATTAATTAACAAATTATCATTAGTTAATTGTTTACTTGCATGAGTTTAATTCAAGGGCCAAAATATCGTTTATCGAGGAAATTTTGACGGTTTGAAGAATAGATATTTTGATGGAAATATTGAGAAAGTATCTATATTGATAAATTTTTGAGAGAAATGATGGGAAAAGAATGAAATATATGGAGAGCGTATATATGTAAAAATAGCGTATATATGTAAAAATGTGCACAAATTAACCAAATAACATCTCAGTAGGGATGGTTGAGGAGTTTTGACATAGAGTTAAATACTGTTTACTCCCTATACTTATATGCCTCGTTTGGTTGCGGAAAGGAAAGTAGTTCCTTTGTCTTTCCCATGGGAAGAGAAATGAACTTTCCGAAGAACTTTCCATTCCGATGTTTGGTAATGTAAGAAAAGTTATCCGGAAAGTTGTTAAAAACTATGTAATTAATAGAATAAAATAATATGTGTGAGTAATAAATGCAAGGAAAGAAGGAGGAAAAGTGATTCCTTTGGAGTATGGAAGGAACCATTTTCCCCCCTATTTTCCTTTGCTTCAGGAAAGTATTTCCTTTCCTTTTGCATCCCAAACACAGGAAAGGAACAACTTTCTTTTCCTGATGCTTACTTTCCGCGAACCAAACGAGGCCTATAGGGTTTCATCGTTTTCAGTCCCTGACGTTCGAATTTCACCTAAAAACTCCTCGAACTCTCAATTTCCTCTCAATTAGTCCCTGCCGTCAAGTTCCGTTCAAATTGTCCGTTAAATTGCTGACATGACATCCATTTCACGTCAAAATGTCTATTTTACCCTCATCATTGATTTTATTTTTTATTTTTTAATTTCTCTGTCTCTTTTTTTTCCTTTTTGTCTTTTTACCCCTTCTTCTTCCACCATGTCGAGATGGAAATGTAGTAGCTGCTAAGCATGGGCTTCCCCACCGACCTCGCCGCCAGCAGCGGCAACTCCGCTCTCAAAGCCACTGATTGGATTCTCAACTGCAATTCCTCCACAACCACCCCACTCCCACCGCCACCTCTCAACCCACTCTCGATTGCTTCTTCCTCTCCCAATCCATAAATTCATAATCCTTAGACAAACAAGAACCAAAAGAACAACAATCCACCCCAACCTCCCAACTCTCCAAGCGCCACAAACTTCTCGTCTCGGAAACCCCGCCGCCCACTACCTCCGACAAACCCTCAACCGCCGCGGCCCACCACCAGCCCTTGTCGGAGCGCATGCGACCCAGGACCCTCAACGACATCGTTGGCCAAGACTTTCTCTTGCTCCTCTCTGATCTCTTCTCTCTCTACTTCGACCTCGTTACTCTTTGATTCGACCTCTTCAAGCTCAACACCAAAACCAACAACATCCACATAGCAGTACTCGACCCACTTTCTTAACCAAATCCCACAACCCAGATTATGTACTACATGTTTGGCTGGAGAGCGTAGTGCAACGACGACGACAACCGGATCGGAAATTTCTCCAAGTCGAGATTGGTAAGGAGGAGGCTTTCACTTACTCTGAAACTCTAGGCAAATGGCCGATCAGTGACTCTAGTCTTTCCACCACTACCACCACGACCTCCACGTCCCCCACCGCTACTTGGATCGCTTCGGTCGCCTCCCCTACAAAGACATATCGGAATCGGGGTCAGGCTGGACCGATTTGTGATGGTAAGAGTCTAAGGAGTTGTAAAGATTTGGACTTTGTTGGATTTGATCAATTTGGTTTAGGTTGAGGTTGGTATTGATAGGGATTTGATTTGGTTTAGGAGAAGGTAAGAATCTGAGGATGGTTTGGTTTGGATTTTCGCTGATTTCATAATCGTCGGTGATGAAGATGGTGAAGCATCCAACAACTTCGAGCTCCATGAGGTGATGGCGAGCAAGTCCAGATTCTCCTCCAGTTGAAAGAACAAGATGGAGAGAGAGTTGGGTTTGTTTTTGGAGGAAGAAGAAGACGGAGAGGGGGAGAGAGAGTTGGAAGAAGAAGGGGTCAAAAGAAAGAAAAAAAAAACTATAAAAAAAAAAACCATGAGGGTAAAATAGACATTTTAGTGTGAAATGGATGCCACGTCAGCAATTTAACAGATAATTTTGACGGAGCTTGACGATAGGGACTAATTGGGAGGAAATTGAGAGTTCGAGGAGTTTTTAGGTGAAATTCGAACGTTAGGGACTGAAACGATGAAACCCTATAAGTATAGGGAGTAAATAGTATTTAACTATTTGACATACCTTGGGCAACCAAGTTTTGAATCATCTTAACTTCACCTTGCCTTTTGTCCAATTTTTTAAAATTTGGGCCGAAGTTAGGAACATTCGAGTTTGGGCCCAAGTTTGGCAGTTGGGCCATGAGACTAATAATCGAGAATTTATCAAAAATTTCACAAAATATCGGGATATTTAGAAAGTTTCTCACGATATTCTCTTGATATGTAAATTAAATATTGAGAGGGAGGAGAGCAAGAGAGCGAAAAAATAGGCAGAAGCGAGGAAGCTTCTAAGAAGAAACCGAGGAAGCTTCTAAGAAGAAACCGGCAGAAGTCAATCATTTGGCTATAGAAGAAAGAAGAAACCGCCACAAATTCTTCCTAAGTTAGTTAAAAGAAGAGTTTTTCTATTGGAACCTCCAAATTTACTCACTTGACCTCTTTGCTTTTTACACGTCCTATCAAATTTTTAAATACTAAACCTCACTAATGTTCCTCAAATAACCTCACTCATAAACAAATTATTATCTTTAAAATAAAAAACTTAGTCATTTCAATGATTTAATTACTCTATAAATCTTAACTACATATACATACCTTAATCAAACAACATGCATAAATTGTTTTTCTAATAAAATATAAAAAAATCAAACACAAGGTATTGAGTTTCGAAAATTAATTTCTAATCAATAAGAAAATAACATGAACTATTCTGTGGTTTTTTTTTTTTTTTGTATTTTAGCTGTTAAAGAAAATGAAGAAAACATTTTTTTCTTAATGTTTATTTATTTTCTCTACTTTTTGTACCTCATGATTAATTATTAAAATATATATTTTTTTTAACTGCTACTCTTTTTGTTTTGTTTTGTTTTTTTTTTTTGCAAATATAATGGATAGACTTAGATTCAGGTCATAAATTATAAAAGGATTTATTTTGTTTTACCTCACCAATGCATGTTCAACATATATATCAATATATCATACATTTTTATGTCACATTATCTTAATAATATTTTTAATTCTTATTAAATATATATGAATGCTTTAATGAGTATGTAGTGAAATTGAAAAATGAAAAATAGATAAGGAAAATAATAAAGAATACAATCTAATATTATTGAATTGGAAAGTCTACATAAAATAAATATAATATTTTTTTGGGTATAATTATTGTCCTTAATAGTAATTTTATAGTAGGTTATATATGTCATTTAATAATTCATAATAGAGTGAGGTCAAGTGAGTAGATTTGGAAATCCCAATAGAAACACTCTTAAAAGAATGAAATTGGCTGATATTATGACAATACTAGGTAGTATAGATATCATTATGGGAGAAGTTGAAATGATAATTGATACACCAGAAGTACAAGATATCTATTCTTTTTCTAGATTGGAATTTTTAAAAGGGGTCTATGGAATTATATGGTTACTTATTCCTATTTTGACTCTTGTATTGGGAATCACAATAGGCGTATTAGGGGGGCTCAGCGGGAAGAGGATTGTAACATGAGAGAAGCAAGGGGGTCAACCTCTTTCAAATATACAACATGGATTATGGCAATGCAATGTAGTTGGACTCTCATGTTGATCTGAATGAATTATCCTTTTTACGGAGGTAAATTTTTGCCTGCTAAGAAAGTGGATAGCAAGTTTCAAATTTTGTCTTAGTAGGACATGTATTTCTATTACTATGAAAGGGCAATGATATGGGGCCTCAATGAGGCCTAAGATTTGTGGACTCAAATCCTAGGTGTCATGCCATGTAAGTAAATACAAATTTTATTTTTAATTCCACATAATATATCTTGCCACATCATACTATTGCAACACCAAATTTACCCTTTTACATTTCCTTTTAGATGTTAGGGGGTAAATCAATTACATTAATGAATTTAATTAGGTGACGAAAAAATTATCAGCTATTAATTATGTATTAATTTAAGGGGAAATGATCATTTACCCAATTTTAGCTTAAAAATTGCCCACTTGCTCTACTATCAGTTTTTTTTACCCCATTTACCCAAAAAACTCTAAGGGATTATTTCCCTAATACCCAATTAATTCTCTTTTTTTTATTCTTTTTATTTATTTTTAGGACTTTTTTGCCCTCTCCTTCTTTCTCACTTAGAGAGAGAAGTCATCCTCCACCTTGCTGTGCTCCGGTAACCAGTGGCCGGCCGCGGTCTCCGGCGACCGGTGACCGGAGTCCGACAACCAGTCACCGGAATCCCGAATCCGACTACCGGACTGGTAACTGGATTCCAGCGTCTGATTTTATTACCCCCCCCCCCCCAATAATCATATTATGACCCCCCAATAAACCTAATTATTTTGGTTAATGAATCTAGCAGCATTTTGTTGAAATGACCTGTAATAAATGAATCACAGTTAAGACATTATTGCGGGGCAATAATCTGTCTACTGCCTCCCAATAGACCACCCCAAAAATCACCAATTTCTATCATTGACAGATTATTGTACTTTTAATAAACTCAAAACAACATAAGACTCATCAAAATTCTAATTTCAGTGATTAATTAACCACAGTTAAGAAATTATTGGGGGGCAATAATCTGTCTATTGCTCCCCAATAGACCACAGTTTTGACGTCGTCTGAGACCTGCAAACAAAGCCCAGAACTGATTCCGACGTGGAGAGCTTCCTGGACATCTGACGAACAAAACCGGCGAAGCCCAGAGGGGTTGGGATCGTGGAGTTGGATGACGTCATCCTCTGGTGGTTCGACGGTGGGACAGAGCGGCGGCGGCGGAGGCCGTCATCGACGGTGGGCGTGGTGGCTTAGAGAGAGAGAGAGAGAGCCTGAGACGAGGTTAGAGAAAGAGAGAGAGAAATCGATGAGGGGGAGGAGAGATAGATATGAGTGTAATTTGTTAATTAAAATGAGGGCAATATTGTCAAACACTGTTAGATTGGGTAAATGGGGTTAAAAAACTCTTGGTGGAGTAAGTGTGCAATTTTTGAGCTAAAATTGGGTAAGTGGTCACGGTCCCTTAATTAAAAAGATATGTCTATAGATTCTTTGACCAATATTTTTCTTCATTTAGTTAAATTTTTTCCTTTAATTTTTCTTTCCAAATGGTATTAATATATTGAATTATGTGCCAAGAAATAGACGTTAACTTTTATTTCCAAATATTTTGATTAATTTCATCCAAAAAAAAAATAGCATTAAGAAATTGAATTTGGGAAATACTTATGTCTAAATTAAGAGGAAAGTAAAAATTCTCACGTTAGCAGCCATTAATTAACATCTACAATCTAGAGATAAGGGAAAAACAAACAAAAAATAATGAATTCAAATCTAACGTTTAAACCCTAGCTACCTACATAAAAAGAAAATAATGAACAAAAGAATATAAGACATGCTCACCTAAGGGACAGCTTTTAAGGGACTGTGAGGGACAAGTGAATCTGACGGTTGAAAATAAATGCACAGTTTTAAATTGTTATAATTTCTGCTTTTATATTTAATAAATGTGGTTGAGATTCACTTGTCCTTCACAGTCCCTTAAAACTGTCCCTTAGGTGAGCAATGGAAAGAACTTCGCTGACCAGGGCTGGTCAGCCCACGCTGACCACACCCAATAAAAAAAAGACACTTGTCCATTAAAAAAAAAAAAAAAATTTCTGGTTGAAACCCCGAAACATCTCTTCTCCTTCATTTACCGTCTCAGAACCAAATCTAACCCCCCCCCCCCCCCCCCCCCGGCACCATCCAGCTCTTCCCTACTCAACCCCAGCCCCTACGGTGTTCGACGACGGAGCAGTGGCTGAGACTCTCCTCCGGGTGAGCACCGCAGCGTTACAGTGCTCCATCTCCTCCGCCGCTCGCGGAGCAGAGGATCGTGCCTCTCCCGGAGAAGGTCAAGAAGAGCCGCTGCACTTTTCTTCCCCACGGCGGCAATGAGTGGCCTCACCACCACCTCCGCACCGCCGCGATTACTCGCAATCCCAGCACGACACCGTTTCACTGACAATTCATGGACTTCCATCGCCATCCCCAAACCTCATCTCAGAGCTCCACGAATCAACCAGAAATTTCACGGCGGCAAGGAGAAGAGATGTTTCGGGGGTTTCAACCAGAATTTTTTTTTTTTTTTTAATGGACAGGTGTCTTTTTTTTATTGGGTGTGGTCAGCGTGGGCTGACCAGCCCTGGTCAGCGAAGTTCTTTCCAAAAATATGATTATATGAATATGTATTTTTCACATTATATTTCCAAAATTTGCAGGAACCCTTCGTGTTATGCAAATCTATTAATCGAACGTACGTGCAAATCTATTGATTGAATTACATGAAATTTTTTGTACTCTTGATTGATGTTGTTTAAATCTAAGCATGAGTGTAATGAAACGAAAAAAAAAAAAGCCAAATTTTATTTTCTTTAGAAGAAAGCCAAAATAATTTAGAGTCATTAGATTTTGGAAGGATAAGATGATCTTTTTCTCAAGAATTACATTTTCAAAGCCTTCCTCCCTGCCTACTGCTTCCATACTCCACCAGAAGCTGAAGCCTGACCCCAGATCACTGGAGCAGAAAAATCACCACCGGAACCGGCCTAGAACCGCCCAAACCGGCCGCCTGAAGCAAGTGCACTACTGAACAGCTGGCGACCTGCATCCTCTGCCTCTGCTTCAGTCAACCAAGCCCACAAGTCAACCCTCGGCCCAAAAGTCAGCCTTAGGCCCAGAAGCAGAAATGGATCCACCAAGCCCAGAAGCAGACCTCAAGCCCTCAGTCGCTGCATTCGGCCTAAATCAGATCAGGTCCAGCCTAAGCCATGTTAACATCCAGTCAGCCTCCAGTCAGTTTCCACGTCAGCATCAGAGTGCCACGTCAACAACCAGCCGGCACGTCAGCACCTCCGGTCAACGACCAGTCAATGCCGGTCAACCTTTTTCCGGCCACTTTTCCTGGTGAATTTTCCAGCCAACTTTTCCTGTCAAGATTTCTGGTAATTTTCAAGGTAAAATTTTCTAAAAGTTCCCTTTTTTTAAAGTTTTTATTACTTTTCTCTTCTTTTTATCGAGGACTTCTAACATCCCTTCTTCTACCCCCCTTTCTTCTTCATAGGGGAGACCAAAAAGCCGACTTGTGGGGGTTCGTGCTCACTCCAAGCTTGGAGCTTGTAGAGTCCTCCAAACTTAGAGTTTGTTGAGAAGAAAACGATCGACCACATACATCGTTGTTTCAATCTAATCCAAAACCCCTCTTGGAATCGGATTTTCTTGGAAGCGACTACGTTCAGAAAATCCCTAATTTCTTGGAAAGCAACTATGCTCAGAAATTTTATAGTTTTTCGTGGTTGCCCTTTTTCGCTCCTAAACTAACCCTATTTTCTTGTTGTTTTTCAGGATGAGTAACCTGAACAAGTTGAGCTTCGCTCCATTAGAGACAACAGGCGCAGGATACCACAAGTGGGTCCGTGATGTGCGCCAGCATCTTAAGGCTGATGGGATCCTGAGTACGATCCAAGAGCCAAGTCAGGACGTGCTTACTCCTCAACAAGCTGCTGCTTTTGAAGCAAATAGAGCTAAGAGAGAGGCGAATGAAGCTAAAGCCATCATTCTCATGACAAGGCACATGAATGACGCGCTCCAAAATGAGTACCTCAATGAGGAAGACCCAAGAAAACTATGGGTAGAACTCGAGCAGCGTTTTGGCAACATCCGTGATTCCCTGCTTCCAGACTTAGAAGTGAGATGGCATAGCCTCCGCTTCTGTGATTTCAAGTCTGTACTTGACTACAATTCTGAAGCACTCACTTCGTATCAAGTCTATGATGGAATTTTGTGGACAGAAAATCACTGATACGATGTTGATCAAGAAGACTCTCTTCACTTTCCCCGTCTCTGCTTTGATGATAGCCAAGAACTATCGGATTGATGTCAATGCTAGACACATCACAAGATTTCATGAGCTGATGGGTGCCATGAACGTAGCTGAAAAGCACGACAACATACTTGTGAAGAACTATAACTCTATACACATGGCAACCGAGCCAAATCCGGAGTGTAATTATAGTCATGCCTCTAAGGGAGGATGCAAGGAGCGAAACCCTAAGAGTAGGGATAATTCTGGACGTTCTGGTCCATATTCTTACCCTAAAGAGGAAGGAAACCTCCAAGATAGGCGTGCATGAAACCGTGGAGGTAAACGTGTGAAGAGAGAGAGAGAGAGAGAGGCCAAGCCTCCGGTTATGGTGGTAACGCCACCAAAGGCAATAACCGTCCTCAAAACGCTCCCAGAGCGCCTCGATCAAGGGAACCTGACCATAATGATGCTTGTCTCAGATGTAGATCAACTGGACATTGAGCAAAAGCATGTAAAGCACCCCAACAAGTTGCAAACGCATACAAGACGTATCGTGAAGCAAGGGAGGCAAATTACATGGAACAAGAAGATCAATATGGCGATCTCGATCTAAGGGTGGAAGACTACAAGAATCAAGACCCAAAAACTGGAGATTTTGATTAAATCTTTTTATTTTCCAAGAGATGTAGGCAATTGCCATATTATTATAGTAAATGCCAATGGCACTAGGCTTTCTTCATAGAGGCGTACTCAATGTAAGTATGATGTCTAGGAAGGTTTTGAGATAAGTGGTACTTAAGTGAGCTTTGCTCTACCGACATCTCTGTACTCACCTGGTCACATTTGCATTGAAATTACCAAAAGGAGTTAGACGACTACCATTGTTTTGCATTAGCTAGTTTATTGGATTAGATTCTTCTTCTTTTTGTTAAAGAAACGATGATGTAATTCCGTTTGGCTTATTAATAAAAGCTGAGTGCTTTTCTTTATGACTCATTTTTAATTATGAGCTTTTCTTTTAGGAATGGATGAACTACAATGTCTTGCGGATAGTGTGACTACGCACACCATTCTACGACATAGGCAATTATTCTTAGAGATGTTGCCTACATATTCCTTTGTGACTACGATGGCTGGGTCCTCAGGTTTAGTTCAAGGACATGGAATGGCCCAATTCCTATTGCCAAATGGCACCTTGAATAAAGTCACTAAAGCTCTCTACGCTCCTAAGGCAAACCGAACCTTATTGAGCTTTAAAGATATAAGAGCCAACGAATTCCATGTGGAAATGCATAATAAGAACGAAAAAGAGTTCCTTTGCATTACCTCTAATGATTGCGGATGAAAGCGCATCTTAGAGAAGTTTATGTGTCAATCTAGTGGACTTTATGTCACTACAATTCGACCAATTGAATCCAATAATGTCATAAGAGAAGATCTCTTGGATTCAGACACATATTGGCTTTGGCATGACTGACTAGGACACCCTGGTCATGACATGATGCTCCGTATACTGAAGACTTCACACGGACATCCATTCTTCAGAGTAAGAAGAAGCAAGAATCGAAAATTGATTCCTGGACTTAGAAAGACCGCAACAATTGCAGCTTCTGGCGCTGCAGCCGTCTTGGGCGCCATAGGGCTGCCCAAGTCCCATGTGATGACGCCACCAATGGTGCCAACCATTAGCATGACTCCATGGTTGCCTCTCCTTGTGGCCATGTCGCCACACACACCAATTTCCGTGGCTCTAATGCCATGATGGGAGATGTAGTCACACATTTTACTTCTAATAGTGCTACGGACGCTCAGGCCCAACCAAAATCCTCATTGGTTGCTTCTAAGGCCCCTCGCTCATTTTGCAAAGCCTGTTCCTTCCGAAAATTAGGACTGAGACCGTCCTACGCAAAGGATCCTAAAATACTCATTCTGTTCTTATAGAGAATCCAAGGGGATATCTGTGGATCAATTCAACCATCATGCAGACCTTTTAAATACTTTATGGTATTGGTTGATGCGTCGACAAGCTGGTCACATGTCGCGCTGTTGTCTACTAGAAATGCTGCTTATGCTAAACTCCTCGCCCAAATTATCCATCTACGGGCTCACTACCCAGATCATCCTATTAAGTCAATTCGACTTAATAACGCTGGGGAGTTTACATCGAAAATGTTTGATGACTATTGCATGTCATTGGGGATTGATGTAGAGCATCCAGTTCCCCATGTTCATACCCAAAATGGTCTCGCAGAGGCAGCTATCAAACGACTATAGATGATAGCACAGACATTGGTTATGCGCACCAATCTCCCTGTTTCTGCTTGGGGATATGCAATATTGCATGCAGCGACACTAATTCGTCTACGACCCACTGCAACCCAATCTTACTCTGCGTTACAGTTAGTGACTGGGTACGAGCCTGATATCTAGCACTTATGCATTTTTGGGTGTGCCATTTATGTGCCTATTACGCCACCACAGCGTACTAAGATGGGTCCACAATGACGAATGGGTATATACGTTGGATATGAATCTCCAACCATCGTCCGCTATCTTGAACCCTTGACAGGCGATCTCTTTACCACTAGATTTGCGGATTGTCACTTTGATGAGACAATCTTCCCATCGTTAGGGAGAGATAAGAACACATATGTTCAACAGGAACGACATGAATTGTCGTGGTCTGTCCCCACCATGTCTCATCTCGATCCCCGTACCGCACAGTCCGAACTTGAAGTGCAAAGAATAATTGAGCTCCATAATGTAGCAGACACTCTGCCTGATGCGTTTTCTGATGTTACCAAAGTGACGAGATCACACATACTTACTGCAAACGTGCCTGCAAGGATTGATGTCCCAAATAATGGACATAACGCCACTCCTGTGACACCAGGAGATGGCTCCATTGCTCAGAATGGCAATTATGTGACGTCTATGGCCGCAGGTCCCGCAAGGAAGCGCGGTAGACCAATTGGTTCGAAGGATACACGCCCTAGAAAGAGAGCGAATGAGGCACAAACAAATCCTTTGATCATCGATACTCAAAATCCGTCCCATGAGAATGTTCTGGATTATGGTTATGTCCAAGAGACATCATTGGGGGACACCTCAATGTCAGAACCTATCCCTGAGAACGTAGAGATCTCTGTTAATTACACTAGTGTACTTAGGATGTGGGAAAGAAACTCCATCATCATTGATGATGTATTCGCTTATTTAGTGGCACGTGAGATAATTGAGACCGATGACATCGAACCACGCTCCGTTGATGAATGCCAATGTAGAGCTTACTGGCCAAAATGGAAGAGCTTACTGGCCAAAATGGAAAGATGCGATCTAGATAGAACTTGATTGTCTAGCGAAAAGAAAGATATTTGGCAATGTTGTACCAATACGGCCCAACAACAAACCAGTTGGTCACAAATTGGTATTCGTTAGAAAGCGTAATGAGAAAAACGAGATTGTAAGGTACAAAGCTCGCCTTGTGGCTCAAGGCTTCTCACAACGCCCTGGAATCGATTACGAGGAGATCTATTCTCCCGTAATGGACGTCATTATGTTCCACTACCTTGTCAGTTTGGTAGTTTCTGAAAAACTGAACATGCAGCTTATGGATGTGGTTACTGTGTATCTATATGGGGATCTAGATACGGAAATAAACATGAAAGTTCCAGATGGAATTCAGCTACCCAAATCAAGTAGCTCCAAACCAAGGAGCGCATTTGCAATTAGATTGAAACGCTCACTATATGGATTGAAAAAATCCTGATGGATTTGGTATAACCGTCTAAGTGACTACTTGATTGGAAATGGATATGTCAACAATGAACTATGCCCATGTGTGTTCATAAAAAGGACAAGTTTCGGATTTGCAATAGTAGCGGTTTATGTCGATGACATGAACATAATTGGCATCTTTAAAGAGTTAAGGGAAACTGATGAACACTTGAAATCCGAGTTTGAGATGAAAGATCTTGGGAAAAGACGATTTTGCCTTGGTTTAGAACTTGAGCACCTTAGAGATGGTATCCTGATTCATCAATAAACTTATACCCAAAAGATGCTTAGGCGTTTCAACACTGACAAGATTAAGCCTTCAATCATCTCAATGGTCGTCCGTAGTCTTGATCCAAAGAAGGATCCATTCCGTCCAAAAGATAACGACGAAGAAGTGTTAGAGGCAGAAGTGCCCTACCTAAGTGCAATAGGCGCATTATTGTACTTAGCATAATGCACAAGACCGGATATCTCATTCGCTGTGAACTTGCTAGCTAGATATAGCTCTGAGCTAACACGGCGCCATTTGACTGGTGTTAAAGATATCTTTTGATACTTAAGTGGTACGATCGATATGGGCTTGTTCTATCCCTACAGAGAGAAGATGGATTCGGATCCATATAGTGTCAGGGACGACATATATGGTGGACCGCGTTCCCTCTCCTCACCCCAAAACGATATAAGTGTTTTGGAAGGTTTTGCTGATGCTGGGTACCTCTCTGACCCACACAAAGGTTACTCCCAAACTGGTTATGTTTTCACCACGGGAAAGACGGCGATATCTTGGAGGTCTACAAAGCAGACCTTAGTCGCTACCTCTTCGAATCATGCAGAGATTATTGCTCTTCACGAAGCAGTTCGTGAATGTATATGGCTTAGGTCCATAGTTACACATGTTCGAAGCAATTGTGGTCTAAAGTCTACCACAGATGAGCCAACAAGCATTTATGTGGGTAATGCTGCTTGCATTGAACAAATGAAGCAAGACTACATCAAAGGCGACAACACCAAGCACATATCGCCTAAATTCTTCTACAATCAGCAACAACAGAAGCTCCTCAAGATCAAAGTGAACCAGGTTCGATCTGAGAACAATGTGGCAGACTTGTTTACTAAGTCATTGCCCAAATCCACGTTCGAGAAACATGTGGCAAGAATTGGCTTGCGGAAATTATCTGAACTCCCATGATCGTAGTCATCAGGAGGAGGCACAGACATCAGGGGGAGATGTCTACATGTTCGTCTCGAATCGTGAAGGGTGTGTTGTGCTCTTTTTCCCCTTCGATCGAGGTTATTTTTGTTCCACTGGGTTTTGTTACTCAGCAAGGTTTTTAACTAGGCAACGAGAGAAGCACCGTGTTAGGGCAACATAAGGGGGAGTGTTCAAGTAAACCCTAATTTGTGTTTGGCCCAAACTCTATGTTACTTGCTCTAGTGATAATATGATTAAATTAGAAGGATCTAGATTCCTATTCAATGTACGATTACTTTCCTTGTATGATTGAGATTCTATGCATTGTAACCCTCTATATAAAGAGGCCCCTATTATCAATGAGAAGACACTACAAATTCCTCTCAAATTCAGTTTCTCACTATGCCAATAATGCCTTCAGACGACACATTTCAGACGACAGAATTTTTGTTTTCTGTCGTCTGAATCTTTTAAACTTCTTTAGACGACATATAAATTAATTATGTAGTCTGAATAGCATGAGAATCCATACTATTTCACTTTTTAGTAAGTTAGAAAATTAAGACGACAGATATCTGTCGTCTGAAAGAACTGATAAATTTGCATGAAAAAGTAGAAATGTAGGACAACATTCATATGTCGTCTGAGTAAATGGGAAACAAGTGGAAAATTAGGACTACATTCATATGTCGTCTGAGTAAACGGGAAACTGAAAGCTAATTTGCTAATCTAAAGTATTCGATCCCTCCCTTGGCTAAAAAAGAAAAACTCGGGCTCCTTTTGCTAGGACTGAATACCTAGAAAAACTCGGGCTCCTTTCCCTTAGCTGAAAGAAAAAAAGAACCAACCCTAGATCTAAAAACTCGGGCTCGTTTTGCCGCCTCTGACTCTCAGCCAATCTCTCCCTCGCTCGCACGCTCGATCTCACTCTCATGAACCTCAGTCCCTCAATCCACCCTCAATCCCTTTCACCCTCTCAAGCTCACACACACTCTCATCCTCCTGCGATTTCGGCAAAGCAAGTTTGGGTATGGAAGTTTTGGGTATAGAAGTTTGGGTAAAGTAAGTTTGGTAAGTCTTCAATCTTCAAGTCTGGGTTTCTCGGTTTCTTTTTTTCACTCTTCAAGCTTCATTCTTCAATCAATCGGTCTCTTGCTTTCTGGGTTTTCAATTTCATGTGTTCAATTTGCAGCAAAGCATAGACGTCCTCAAGTTTGGTTCGATTTCTGGTTCGATTTCGAATTCTTCAAGCTTGGTAAGTTGCTGCCTTTCTGGGTATTCAGTTCTTGTGTATGATACTATGAATAATGAATGATTGGTAACTGAGAAGAGTTGTATGAATATTTGCTTACTGTCTTCCTATTATTGTCTTACTGATTTGAGTGATTTCAAATTTGAGAATTTTCAATTGAGTTGTACACTTGTATTGGTCCTGTCTGGGTTCGATTTATTTTTGCCAGAAACTATTGGACTTTTGAAGTTTTGATATTTGGCATCTGTTTTGCGAGTTTTGAAATTGTATCCAATAATGATAGATATATTGATAGCTATGTGATGGATAACATACACTCAAGCTTCTTGCAGTTGTGAAACAAATGCAATACCCACTACAACAAATCTGGGTATATGCAACGGGTTGTAATACAAGGAGTTAAAATTCCTTGCATTTGATAATATTTCTGTTTTTGATATTCGTGAGGTTGAAGCTAATTGTGACTGTCATATCAGGTTCATCATGTATGTATCATCTTATTTGCGTTTGGTTGATCTTGCTTGTATGGGAATATAAATTTGCTATTGAAAAATGTCAGTAGGATATGCTGATTGTTGGTTAGGTGTTTCGATCGTTGGGGAAAAAGAAAACGAGTAGAACTGTGAAGGTCCTGTTCGATTTATATTCATTAGCAGTTAGCAAAATTGAGGTTCTTGGTTTAGAACAGAATTTGATGCAGAATATAATAAGGAAAGTACTCTGTTTAGGGTTTTCTTAGGAATATATAGTTTAGCCTATTGTTATTAGGTAGCTTATTGTTTAGGATTATATAGATAAATAGATGCATTGTATTAGTTGTTAGACAGATTTCAAGACTTGATTTGTAAGCCAATACAACCTGCTAAATCTCTTGTTCTCTTCTTAATTCTCTTCCTGATTGTCTATCTTCTCTGTATCTAAGTTTTCTGTTCCCTTACTCCAATTTTAATGATTTAGTTATTTTGCTTATTGTCTTTCAGGCTAACTTCTTGAAACTAGTTTAAAATGGTTGATAGCAACGCATCATCTACAAAGGTAACTATGGTCATGAAGCAATAAATAACAATAAATAATACCTGTTTAGTATTGTTTGAGCTTTTACTTTTGATATTGAATCTCTGTTTAGTATTGTGTCCTTCTAATCAGATTCTAGTGATAAATTGCGTGTTTGGAATCTTATTTGGGTTGCAGGAGTTTGGCTTTTGGTACACTGGTTTACTGTGTGTGCATTTATTTGCAGGTTGTAATTTGCTGCATTTATTTGCAAAACATACATTTATGATATGAAAAAACCCAGCTTAATAATTTAAATTGATTTTTGCAATTTGCAGCTGGTGGAAGTGATGTGCAGTATACTTCAGGAGATGCTTCAAAGATAATGAGCTTCATACCTATACTGAATGGGCTAGAACTGCAGCAACCAACATCCAGTGTCTTCAGAAGTCATCTTCCTAAAAGTTACATGGTTGTCTTCAGAAGTCATCTTCCTAAAAGTTACATGGTTGTCATCCCATAAGCATGATTGTCTCTGTACTCATGCCGCATTGTTGCTGAAGGTTCTTTTGATATCAAGCAAAGTTACATGGTTGGATTATGGTACCTTAATATGAGATTCTCTGGGGCTTACTTCTTTCCCTTTTTTTCTTTTCCAGCGTCATTGGAAAAATGATGCTCATATGGCTAGAAGAGATTGCTATAATGCCCGGAAAATTGATAACTCCTCTTTCAGAGCTCATTACTATATGTCTGAAGCTTTACCACAGGTAATATTGTACTGCACTTAAGTGTATGATGGTCTGAGCTTTTATTGTTTCGTTGGATGGGTTAGGGGTGGAGGAAAATTGGAGTTAGGAAATAAATTGTACTTATATAATATATACAGATAAGATTGATCAAGTAATTTTTCCATTTAAAAGCTACTGCAATATTGCCAACAAAGGATAACGCCAAATATATAAATTCTGTTGACCTTTGTTTTTCCACTTGTCATAACATATGCAAGGAATTGTAGTAGGGAAAAGTTTATAATAAACTTAAGGAAAGGAAACATGCAGCTTGTCTATAACCATATAGCTACCTAAGCAATATCTGGTGCTTCTTGCTCTCAAAATGTTGTCAGCTTGGCTTGATAAACTACTTTATGTTATATGTTTTTTGTATATAACTAAGAAACATGTGTTAGATCATGAATGAAGTGAGAGAAGTTTGATAAGTACGGACTTTGGACCTGTCTTTGTTTTTGGTGGTAAAGTATTTTTTTTATTGATGAATGCTATTATCTTGCAATTGGCCAAACGTAAAGAAGCTGTAGAATTTGCTATGGCAGCACAATTGGAGTGTAAAAAGAAAGCTTGCTGCAGGTTTGTGACTTTGAGTGTGTTGTGCATTCTTTGATTCCCGGTAAAGTAGATTGTATATTTTTGAGTGCATCCTTTGATACTTTACTGCAGGATTATAGATTTTTAATTCAGCTGTTAATTTTATCCAGTGTAGTGACTAGTAACGGTGTGGCCTCTATATGTTGAACTGAGACTAAAACCTTTAGATAACTAGGGTAATAGCTTACCGGAGTAATGTATTGTTTACAATTTGTTATATTCCATTGTAGACAGACATTACTTTTTCTGTTAACACAGACACGTCCATATCTGGTAAGTCAACATCCTAAATCTAGATATATGACCTGCTATATTTGTCTTGTTCATTTGGATAAAGATCTTCTGAATTTGAATATGTAGTCTTGGGAACGAACCATATATTAATGAAGTCAAATATTGGATTGTTCTCAAGGATATAGGTATCTGCTGGAGCGTCTATGGTGGATAGGATTCATTAAAGCAGGAATTTTTTTGAATCCAATTGTCAGGCCTATCAATTACCCTGCATTCTATGAGGTAAAATTGATCAACTGCTTACCTATGGACTTTATTGTTTAATGATATAGTGCATGCTCTGTGCATATAACTTTCATATTTAATTTGCTGCATTTCTCTATGGCAGTGGGGAACGAGGTCAAATTTGGTTTACACAGACAAGGATATTGATGAGATCCGAGCGGGATGGGCTAAGCATGTTTTGAAGTTTCCAGAAAATTAAGTATCAGCCTATATATATGGTTTTGTTTCTGGTAGGTTATGAGCAGTAGTAGTGTCTAGGAACTGCTTTTGTGCATTTTGACAGAACTGATGGAAAGTGTTGAACAAATGCATGCAGTTGCTGTAACTACTCCATGGATGCTACTAGGTTTTTGTCTTAGTTAGATTAGGATCCATGCAACAATGGCAGTAATTACAATCGGTTGATGTAAAGGCTAGCATGCTTGCTAGTTTAGTATTATGCTACTAATGGGAATGTATTTTGGTGGGTTAATTTATGCAATGAGGAATTTGCTGATTTCAGATCTTATAATTAATATGCCTTTTTGATGACTAGTGTACAGAATGAGGTTTGCTATGGTTCAAATCCAACAAATGCAGGTTTATGATATGTTGTATCACAAATACAATAACAACAGAAAACTGAAGTTTATTGCACTATCAAACAACAGAGATGCCTTTAACAGACAACAGAAAACTGAAGTTCAATTCATTATCAAACTACATAATACGTTTACCAGACAACAGAAAACTGAAGTTCAATACACTATCAAACAACAGAAATACTTCTAACAGACAACATAAAACTGAAGTTCAATTCATTATCAAACAACAGATTGTCAAACAAGTCTTTATTTTGGTAACTTCAGACAACATATATATGTTTTCTTATTTGTTTTCAGACGACAGAGGTTTTATTAAAACTGTAGTTTGTACCTCATTTCAACAACATTAATGTGTCGTTGTACGTGATTAGTAACTACAGAAAGTTCCAAATCCTTCAAAATTGGGTTGTTCAGACGACAGAGCCTTGCGAAATTTCTGTAGTCTGAGTGAGGACAGACGACGGAGGATATCTGTCGTCTGATGCCATAAGAGATGACAGCTGGATACACTACAGATAATTTGCATATCAGACGACAGATATAATCTGTCGTCTGAAGCTATTATTGGCATAGTGTCTCTACATGTGTTATGCAAATCTATTTATCGAACGTACGTGAAAATCTATTGATTGAATTACATGAATTTTTTTGTACTCTTGATTGATGTTGTTTAAATCTAAGCATGAGTGTAATGAAACGAAAAAAAAAAATGAAAGAAAGCCAAATTTTATTTTCTTTAGAAGAAAGCCAAAATAATTTAGAGTCATTAGATTTTGGAATGATAAGATAGTCTTTTTCTCAAGAATTACATAGCATGATTTAAAAAATAGGTGATGTGTGTGGATAACATGACATGACACCTAAGATTGAGGCCACAAATCATTTTCTTACTATGAAATTCATAAATCATAAATGAAGTAGTTAATGGTGGGGTTACCATTATCCTTTTTGTAGTGACGAATCTTGTATGTGTTCCTAAGAAAAGATAAGGAATTTGTCCACTTTTCGGGGTTGCGAAGGGGCATGGAAACACATAAGAACTCTTGAATGAAAATGGAAAAGAGATGTAACTCTAGTTTCTTCAGAAATGAGAAGATCTTTGAGGTTCCCTATGAAATGAGGCATGGAGCGGAGCCATTATGAAGAAGTTCCGGGGGTTACAAAGAAAACTTCGAGCTCATATTGGTCATGGGTTGAGAACGGGAATTGAACCCTATGGGATCTAATCTCTTGTTGTTCCTCAGTAGGTTAATGGCAGAGCCACAGAAAAACACAAAGTGAGGACAAAACCGTCCTTTCAGTTCCTTATGAACAGTGCACTCATGTTTAGTATATAGTAAACTAGCAAATAGTGCCGCGCTTTGCTAAGGAATTTATGGGTTTGTTTGCTTGCTGCAGCACTTCTAATCTAACATGAACTTTTCTTGACCGATATTTGTTGTCAAAAGTAATGTCTCACTTTTGAAGAATTCATTCAATTTAAAGAGCTCCACATTAGAAATTCCTAGTAACTATAGGAGAGGTTCTCATTAAAAATGCATTAACAAAGAAACAGAGATAGGAAGAACATAGAATCACATAAATCAACACTCCAAAAGCAGGCCATCCTAAATCAGCATTCAAAGGACGTGCAAGCGTAAAGTGGCACTGCACACAACCGTGCAACCACAACCTTTTTTTTTTTTTCATTCTAAAATACTCACTCTAGCCAACAATATAACAAACATAGTTCTGTTCAAATAATCTTTTGCTTGATCCATCAAGTTTGGTGCAATGTTAAACCTGAAAAGAAAAGAACAAACAGATTTAAAAAGAGAAGCAAATCAATAAAGTGACCCATGCATGCACGAATATTGCAGAATAGCAAAAAGTGGAATAAGAAATAGCTAATCAATAAAGCTGTTTGCTATCTGATTCCTGATAGAATACTGACCCACGCACTCTCACTAAGGTAGATAGTGGACCAAACTATAATAGAGATGCAAAGTAATGTGGTTTTAAAATGAAAGCTTTAACCAGATGGTCTTTTCCATCTTTCATAGGTCTATAGATTTTGTTTACCTCGTTACAGGATCATGGTAATGGCTGACCTGCTTGCATATAGAATCTGCATAAACAAACAGGGGCAACACCATTAGGCTCAAAATTCCCAAATGTGGAGAGGGGGAAGTCCCAAGTGAAAAACATGGTGGCTTTTAACACAAAATTCCATATAATTCCACCCCACAAATCACCGTTTTAATCTCCTGTTGATTCTCTCTTTCCCTCCATTCAATCAAAACACTAATTAATAATTATAAAATTAATAAGAAACAATCCCAAATGGCCAAGTAAGGAAGTCATGGTAAGCAACATATGGGATCTAATAATAAAGAAAAGAACGAAGCAATTACAATTACTGACTATTTCTCATTTCACATCCAAAAAGATAAAATACACAACAAATCTCAATTACTAAAACGAGCATTTATGTTAGATATATTTCCATTCCTAAATTAGCTGCGATGAAGCTGCATCTTTTGTGATCTTCTTCACAAACTTTGGCTTCCATAGTCTCAATCTTTCAAAATTTGCCTACTTTGATCTTCCAAATGAGCAGCCCTCATCAGATTAAAAATGGTGTTATATTTTAAATATAAAAACTAACATATTTACATAAATGCCACTAGAGTAAAAAGTCAACAATCATTCTCTCTCTCCTCTCTGTCAAGGTCTCCGGTCAACTCCGGTGGGTCTCCGGCCGACCTCCGGTGAACTTCCGGCAAGTCTCCGGCCGACCTCGGGCAAACTTCAGGTGGGTCTCCTGCCGACTTCCGGCGAACTTCGGCTACCACAAAAGCTACTGTCACTAACACCAAAAGCTATTGTGGCTAACAACAAAAGTTACTCTGATGAGATTTCCGGCAACCTCCAGCGAGGTCACAAAAGATACTATCATTAGCAACAAAAGCTACTATCACTAGCAACAAAAACTACTCAGATAAGATTTCCGGTAACCTCTGGCGTGGTCACAAAAGCTACTGTCACGAGTAATAAAAGCTACTGTTAGCAACAAAAGCTACGTTCCCCAAAACCAAAAGCTACTATCCACACAAACAAAAGTTATTGTCACCAATACCAAAATTCACTCTCACCATCAACAAACACTACTGTCAAAAATACCAAATGATCTCTTGTGAATAACAAAAGCTACTCTCACTATCACAAAAAGTTACTCTTATCAATGCCAAAAACAATAACCAAGTAGGAAAAAACTACCACCAAGCATAACAAAAGCTACTCCCAGAGACTGAAAAAGCTATTCTAAGAGACTAACAAAGCTATGGAAATGTAAATGATACAACCAAAATAAAAATGCTACTACAATAGAGAAAAGAAATCATATTCAATGATACAAAAAGTATCCACGGTTCAACAATGATATAACTATGTAAGAAGCTACTTCCATAGTTTTAAAAAGCTACTAATATAGTTGTGAAAATCTATTACAATAGTTGTATAAAGCTACTGTCAATGTTGTAATGCTATTGTGATTTTTCAATGGTGAAGCCCTAATCCCATAGGCATAATTTTTCCACATTTAGCACGACACTTCATTTCCACATTTCTCGGTTAGCCAAATGATCTCTTGGCCAATGAAGACTTCAATATCCAAATTCACATGAGTTTCGAAATCTACCGCTACAAATGCAAAGGGGAAGAATTCTACAAGAACAAAGATACAACAAAATATTAGGTGGCGTTCGGTAACGTTTTCAAGTCATCTTTTTCATTTTATAAAATGAAAATGGCTTGAAAATGCGTTCATTGGTCTGTTTTCAAAAATGCAGAAAATAATTTTTGAAAATATTTTTTTATTTTACTCGTAAAACAGGAAAATGACAAATAGATGTTTTCACCTTTTCATTCTCATATTTTAGAAAACACGGAGATATATTTTCCAAAAAAAAGAAAAAAAAAGAACGTGCTCTCTTCTTCCATATTCTCACGACGCTATCTTCTTCTCAGGTCTCTCTCTCATCTCTAGTTGCCATCTTCTCTCGTTTTTGAAAATTGTTTTCAGAATAAGCTACCGGACACATTTTCAGATCACAAAAATCCAATCTTGTTTTCTCGTTTTTATTTTCAAAATCGATTTTTGAAAAATCATTTTTAAAAAAGTTACCGGACAAGCCCTTAGTATTTGAAATAAAAACTAAAAACAACAATGTATTGCTAAGGCCGCAAACATGGCACTCTTTATCAACTAGATAATAAAAAATAGGGGAAATGATCATTTACCCATTTTTAGCTTAACAATTGCCCACTTGCACAACGAAGAGTTTAAAAACCCCATTTACCCAAAACACTCTAAGGGATTATTTTCCCTTTACCCAATTAATTCTTTTTTAATTTTTTTTATTTATTTTTGGGACTTTTTTGCCCTCTCCTTCTTTCTCACTTAGAGAGAGAAGTCATCCTCCACCTTGCTAAGCTCCGGTGACCAGTGGCAACCGCCGACTCATGTGACTAGTGGCCGGCTTCGGACTCCGGTGACCGGAATCCGGCGACCGGTCCCTACTAATACCCAATAACCATATTATTGCCCCCCAGTAATCATATTATTGCCCCCCAAAAATCATATTATTGCCTCCCAAAAATTATATTATTGCCTCCAATAATCATGTTATTGCCGTCCAATGAATTGTATGAACTCCCAAAATCAAAATGAATACACTACAGGTACAATTGATCAAATTATACTCAAATTA
>JANPXK010000076.1:0-28180 GCA_024704745.1 Rosa lucieae
GGCGGAAGCGGCAACGATGGAGACGTAATTGTGGTCGGTGGAGGAATGGAGGAGTAGGGTGACTCGAAGCAGAAGCCGCCGTCGTGGAGGTAGAGGAGGAGGGGGGCTTCAGGGTCGAGTCGGTGGATTTGGGTAGGAATATGTCGGCCGAGATGGGTGGGTCTGTTGAGATCGAGAGGCGCCCGTGGAGGGCCCCCCAGAGCTGCTGCGATGACCTCATCAGCACTGTTCATTTCTTCCTCTCACTAATTCGTTCACAGACCAACAAAAAGGGGGGAATCAAAAGAGCCCAGATTGAAGCAAACCCCAAAATTTGACGAATCCAATCACCGCATCGAAGATCGCTTTCTGGGTATACAAGATCACCGAGAGTTCTCAAAAACCCATCTCTAAAACTAAGAATCACAATTGCATTGGTGTCTGCTAATTTTCCAATTCAACAATATTTGAGCATCGAAAGCACACCAAATTAAGCCTCTCTCTCTCTCTATCTATCTACTACAGGGGAGCTCTCTCTCTCTCTCTCTCTCTCGTGTTAGACGTCAGTGCTGATCAAGTCATGGTATGTGGGAAGATGATATATTTGCAGGGGTTTCTCTTCTGCCTTCAAGAGTAAAAAGAACCTCAA
Source organism: Rosa lucieae (assembly GCA_024704745.1). NCBI lineage: Eukaryota > Viridiplantae > Streptophyta > Magnoliopsida > Rosales > Rosaceae > Rosa > Rosa lucieae. Next base: position 629 of record JANPXK010000076.1, read on the forward strand.
TAATACCTTCGAAAGGAAGTTGATCAAGAAGTAATGGTTCCTTTGTGAATGGTGGTTTGGATAATGGAAAATTTTGAAAGATTTAGTGTAGAATTTTGGTATCAATTTAGAAGATTTGTGTTTTAAAATTGGGCATCAATATTGGGTATCAATCCTACTTTCACTGTGTTCATTGGGGAATCAATCTGAATCTGGGCAGTTTAATTTTGGAGGGTGATGATCCGGTAGGTGTGTGTCTAGAAAGCTGAGAATAAGGGCAAATGTGGGATAGTATAATGAAAAGGTGGAAATTCAAGTAAAAAATATTAAACAAATATAAAGGGAGTGTAGATTGTAATATGGGGTGTGCAAATTTCACCCCCCATATATAATTGTGTGTATTTAGGGGATTCACCATCAGATATAACCCATCAAATGATGAACTTGACCACTAATTTTGAATACATAAGGATCTGATCCAGTGTTTATTTTATGATCAATTGTTGCTCCCATCGATGTAAAAGAAAACATTGAATTATAAACTCTAATATTCTCTTTAAAAAGCTTGCTATCTAAATGATTATCTGGATTCAATAATGTTTTAAGCAAATCAGGAGTTGGTTTAGGGACTGGAAGCTTGATTTCTCCTTTTTGACAACAATTTGTATAAATGGGCAATGTTTTTGTAGATTTTTGTTTGATAGCTTCTTCAACCCAAAAACATGCATTACAATAATTACATGTGTAAACATTGTCGCCTGAATCTTCATATGTAACAACTGATCCTGCAAACAGAAAAAAAAATTCTTGTTAAACAATTTATGTAACTTCTAATTTTTTAAACCATGTCAAATAAGATTTTAAAGTAACAACCTTGTTTAGTTCTTTGATATAATGCTTGACCAAAAGACTGAGAACATTCACCTGTGTATAGTTTGAAAAAAATAAATAAATTACATTGTTCATTAACACAACAATTCTGTAATTGTTATTATGTAGAAATAGATATAACTCTGATGTCAGCAGTCTCTGCAAATTGCAAGGAATTACTATTCACCACATGTTCAGGTACAACTGCACATAAACATTGAAAGAGCTAATTAGAAACTATGTATATACTACTCAATGATTTTAATATTATGTAAAATACTGTATTACTAATTTCACTTGTATTATTGTTACTTGATGTTCATCAAGAGAGAAAGGTTGATTCACAATAACAGTAGGATTTTGTCGATTGGTTCTAATCCGTTTATCTTGATGTTACAATATGCTATCTTCATTCTTCATCTCCAGAGCTTCATTATCTGTTGCCACTATCGGCTGAGATACTACAAACAAAATTTGAAAAATATTACTCACTTCAATTTTCTAAATACAAACCAGATTCTGGTAAAGATACTTGTTCAAATCAAAATGTTAAAGCTGACAAAGTGACAATCTGTACTCACCTTGTTTCCACCTTCTTGACTTAATTTCGTCACTTTTTCCCTTGAGTTTTCTAGGTCTTGATGCCATCGCTGCATAAGTTGCGCAGAAAACAAACACTGATTTTTTAGGAATACATAGAATCCAGGACACTAGGATATCGATCATGTCTAATAAACTGTGATATATATATATTTCTTTCAGGATATACCGTGGTAGAAATGGGGAAAAACGATCAAATGAAAGATTGTTAATTCAAACCACTTAAAACAACAGAAAAACTAAAGTACAGTACTGCTTTGAGTTATAGTTGGAAATTCAAGTTTACAGATAAACTATTCAGTTATAACTGCAGATGCGATTTTGATATAAAGAAAGAAAAAACTGCAGGCATGTGAAAATGACCTGAAAAGTATATCACAGTGAGTGAAAATCACAAATGCAAAGCTCATCCACTATATATTTAAACACACATTTACAACCAAAATCTTAGGATCAATCATATTATTCTCAGATATAAGAAAAAAGGATCAAACAAAAAGAGAAACTGAAGAAAGAGAGCACAAACATTTGCATATTCATAATCTGCTAAATATAGACACAATTCAAACTGTTACAAAATCCATACCTAAATGCAAGACAACTGAAGAATGTGGCTGCAAACTGTTCCTAGAATCTGGAAAATAAAATGGCAACAATTAGAAAATCTAACAGTACCATGGCTATACAGAGTATAAACTAAATACAGAAATAATATAAAAGAATACTACAATGTGTACCTGAATAACAATAAAAAAGGAAGCCAACACTAACAAATAGACAGAGGAACAGCAGCAGTAAAATGGTGCCAAGATTCTTTCGCATAAAATCTGTGGAAACCAAATAAAACAGCAATGAAATGCTGAAATTAATTATAAAACTATAAACACTAATTTCAATGCGAAGTTTCTGTACGCCAAAAAAAAAAAGCAAAAAAGAAAAATTACTGCAACCTATACTAAGGTCTTCTTTGGCTCAGTCGAATTACAGAAAAAAAGTATAATGATTGACTCTATGATGTAGGCAGTGGTACAAATGCAAACAATATAAAATAAATAATGATTGACTCTACATAGATTCCACACACTACTAATATAAATTAGTTTTATTCTTTTCTTGTAAGAGAGATCATCTTATGAGATACTACTTTGAAACTATAAAATGTAAATTTGACCAAGAATACATGTAAAACTGAAGCTGAAAACAAAACCAAGCAAAGCAAATAGAAATAATGTAAACCTACTCACGTTTATATATATATAATGGATTAGATTATTTGACTTACTTGGCTCTTTTGTTTTGTGGCCGATGACTTATTAGAGTGCATGTTTCATGGTCTTTCTACCTATGCAAGACTCTGTTTACCGAATTTCATGTTTTCTTTCTAAATCTTTAATTTAAATAATGAATTGGAAAGAAAATAAAGGTGGGAACGAAATCTCAAAAATAAGATGAATCTTGACCTCGTATTCAAATGATGAGCTGAGAACCCATTCTCATTAAATCGCACACAAAACCCTTAATCGAATAAAATCCCAAAAGCCCATACCCAACAAAATTGACCGAAAAATTTACATAAAAGAAGTTACCTGTTATCAATTGAATCAGTTATCTATGGATCAATTCAAAACAAAACCAATCACATGAACAAATCAGAGCAATTGAAGCATGAACAAATCAAACCCACCGATTGAAAAAACAATCCACTGAATAAGCCGATCAACAATCCAAAACAAACGCAGACATGAATTTGCTTGTTCAAAACTGATAATATAGGACCATAAAGAGTGAATTCCTAAAGAAATTGTATTGGGTACCTGAAATTAGAGGAGATAATGAGCAGAAACAAAAAAAGGAATTCCAAATCAACAGATCAAAAGCAACGAACCGAACTCTCTCAATCTCGCAAACGGATCATCCAAGAATCCCTTTTCACCACCAAAATGAAAACCTCATCATCAAAATCAAAATTCATCCAAAACCCCAAACAAAAAGGAACAAAAAAATAGCTGAAAGTTCCTATCTTTACACACCGAACATAATCATAATACTCCTAACATTTAGTTTCAGTTGCTGAAATTAACAAACCAGAAACATTTTCATGGAACAAAGTTTTTAATATATTTGAGTTTCAAATTGGAAATCGGTATAAGAAAGAGCTAGCTCACCTTGGACTTCTCCTTCACTCCATCACTAGTCTGCTGTACTCCATCCCACACAAACAGAAGAGGAGTTCAAAGCGGTGGACTACGGAGGTAGAAATCGGTAGAAACAAAGACGCATTTGTGTCTCCTCAGCCTAACCATCTCTTACCAGCCTACTAACTCCGTGTGTATCTCTAACCCAACTCTAACTCACCCTAGTTTCTTAAAACCCACCCACGGCTTCAAATCTTCCGTCCCCAGCTACCTCTCTGGTTTTTAGCCTGGGGTTTCTGGGTTTTCAGAAATTTTGTCTGGGTTTTCACTTTTCGGACAAAATTTCTTTGATTTGGGTCCTCATTTAAAGATGTGGGTTACTCTGATTTTGGAGCTTTTTCCTTTGAGAAAGAATGTTTCACCGGAAACAATACTTGAAGTTCTGCTTTACCGTCCATTTTGTTTAGTTATGGTTTTCATGTCTTTAAAAGACACTATGAAAGGTGACGTGAAAGTTCAGCATCAATAGATAAGTTGATGCTGTTGAATGGTTAATTGCCTAATTGGTATATTTGGAGCTTCCTCTTGTCCCACATATATATTGATGGTGATGGACACATTTGCTATTTACAATTTGACATTTCCAATGTCCAAAGCAGTATTCCAAACCAACCAATCTCAGCCATAAATTTCCATTAACACCAAATCACAGAACAAGATTTGAACCCACTTGTTCTTGATTTCCCCAAGTTTAACAAAGAACCCAGTTCAGATAAGCCAATTTCCAATCAAGCAAAAGTTTTGAAATTAGCCATAACAGGTCCGGTAGTGCAGTGAACTCTGCTGCCTCTCTCCTCGACCCCTTTACTCCATAAAGTCCAAAGCTTTCAAGCTTCAGATCCAAGAAGCTTAGCTTGGCAACACTGACAGAGGTGGAAGCATAGCTGTAACAGCTGGTTTTGGGTTTAGATACGAGAGATGATGAAGAAGAAAAAGATTGTGGGGAAGCTGAAGCCACAACCCAGACAAAAAGCGAGACAGCCGAAGAAGAAAAAGAAGAAGATTCCAAAATTTCTGAAAACTAGAAACCCCAGGCTAAAAACCAGAGAGAGGTAGCTGGCGACCGAAGATTTGAAGCCGTGGGTGGGTTTTAAGAAACTAGGGTGAGTTAAGAGTTGGGTTATAGGGAAATGGAGACAGAAGATTTGAAGCCCCAAAAGATACCAAAAGATGACAGGTGGACTAGAATTCCAGCCGAGGTACGTCCCAGGGCACTGTTCTGTCCCTGTTCCTGGGCGCCATGGCTCCTAGTGGCGGATTAAAAGCTTACACGGCACTGCGGCAGTCATGTCGACAACTTTTTTCCCCACCGCGTTGACAAAGTTGTATCAACGCTTGGAAACGAATCTCTCCCGCCGTTTCTTTTGTTCACTCAGCAATCTTTTCCAAATCATTAGCACGCCAACATAATAGAAAACCCTTGGACGAAAATTCCCTCGCATTCCCAAGGAGCCACTACTAGACAAATGGCCAATAGCCACACCCTTTTTGGATACACTTACACTTTAAAATTTATTTGAGCTTTTCCTAACGATAATTAATCTTGCAAATTACTCAATACACTGCCATTTTGTGCACAGCTGCACACTGCTATCCGTATTCATTGTTCATTAGGCATCGATTTCTGTATGAAGGCAAAACAAATCGATTTGACTACTTCTGCCATTTTAAGATAATAAAATCACTCTTACATATATTCCGTATAAAAAACAGACAAAATAAAATAAAATCAGGAAATTATAGTGATAATGTGTGTGTGGGTATGTTGTGTTGTATAACCGTATAATGATGGCCATCCATTTGCTAGGAGAGATTTTCATCCAAGTTATGAAAACTGTTTTTCGTCTTCCACTTTCAGATTTGGCTTATTTCTCTCAAAACAAAAATGATGAAGATATGGCTTCATTCTTTGATCTAATTTGGCAAGGCGAGACAACAGGGCTGCAATCTCCTCAACAACTGGTATTGAAGTAGATTGTAGTCAAATTTCAGTTTTATATGTATGACATACTTCCTAGGATATATCTTCTCTTCGCTGCAGGTTATGTCCATGGGCATGTTTTGGGATTTGATCATATTCTAAAGGCGGTGAAGAAGAAATGTTTTGGGATCTGATTGGCTTCTAATTTAATTTTTCTTTGCTTTTTTAACCCCCTCTGCATGGTCCCCACCAGATTCGAGTGATATTATTGGTTGGGACCACCACATGTCAGGGCTACGTTGTACTCCGAGACTACCTAATAACTCCCCCAATCAAGCTAGTGGCAGCAAATGTTCCCACACAAGCGCGTTTAAAGAAAGAAAGGAAAAAAAAAAAGAAAAAAAAAGAAACGCGTTTAAAGCTTGGCTGCTCACGTGCCGTACGTATTTTCTGTTAAAACGCCCTGACCCAACCCCAACAATTTGCACAAACCGCCAACACGCCCGCCCTTTTGATGTTTAAATCTCGGACCACAAACCCTTTCCCCCTATTGATGTTTAGAATCCTGACCCGCCTATAAAAACTCATTCTGTTACCCTGGATTTCTACTATTTTCCCCTTCCCATCTGCACTCGGAGAAGTTAGTGACTCTGACTCAAAAATGGAAAGCAGTGGGACTAAAATGCCCTCACATTCCGGCGGTTTACCCAAGGAGCAGGAGCACGCTATCATTGTCTCCGCCCTGAAACAGGTAGTCCGCGGTCGCACCACCCAGCCACCGCCGCCGCAGCTCCATTATGCCTCATCATCACTTCCTCCAACGGGTGGTGTTGGAGGTGAAAAATTCCGTAGAGGAGTTTGACCCAACAATTAATGCGGACTGGAGCGGGAGCTGACCGGGAACAATCGAGAGGCTTCCCTCGAGCGTTGACCTGGAGTTTGACCGTCGGCTCGAGGAGAAGGGGGGTACCTGCAGAAAACCCTCCGATGCCTAAGTCAGTATGTTTCTTAGTAGTGGAGTAGAAATAATCGGAATGAGATGGATTACCTGGACGTCGAGCCTCCTTTATATAGGTGATGACTTACTTCGGGAACAAGCCGCCATTATTTCTGCTTTGATGACTGCATTTATTTACACACTTATAATGATAATTATTGCTGCACCTGTAACAGTTAATCATTGCGTACTTACGACCGTCATTCATTGCGTATTTATGACAGTCATTGATTGCGCACTTATTGCGCACTTATAATCATAATCATTGTGCGTAGTTATTGTCGTAATAATCGCCGCATTCATGACTGAAATTTAACGCCATACTAACTGCGGAGTTAATCGCCTTAATTGCATCCCCAGCAGAATTTGACCACTCCCACAGGTGGCACCGATCAAGTCGTGATACCTTTTTCGGATTGTGACGCGTGTCAGGTATGTAATATGAAGATGGACGATTGCCTTGGCTGTGGTTTGTTCCGGCCAAGCGAGCAAGACGAAGGGAAAGGGAAAAAGATGAAGACAAGCAAGTACAGGGGAGTGCGGCAGGAACCAGAGGGGAAATGGGCTGCGGAGATTCGTGACCCGCGTCGAGCGGTTCGGTTTGGCTCGGGACGTTTCAGACGGCGGAGGAGGCAGCCAGGGCTTATGCGGCGGCGATCGAGTTCCGAGGAGAGAGAGCCAAGCTCAACTTCCCGCTAAGCAGTGAAGCTGGTACTACTACTACTGGTGCAGCATAGACTAGGCAAAGCATGGAGACTGGTGAGGTCAATCAAGTCACCGCGAGTTCTGTGAAGTCAGCGAATCAGGAAGAGGGACAGAGTAGTGATGTTAAGGACGAAGACAGCGATCGCTTCGTCGGGAAATGCTTTAAAATGACGACGGCGATGAAGATTTAAGCACACGGGTCAACTCAAATTTGTAAATTAAAACAAATTTGATTCATTAATTAGGAAATTGAGTAATAATGCTTCATAATATATATATATGCAGCAGATGGGAGAGGGACTGATGCTGATAGAGTAAGGTCTGGGATGGAAGAGAGACGTTTGAGAAAAGTACCTGCACTACAAAAAAAACGTTTAATTGCGACACTTATTTGCGACATCGTTATGCGGCCGTCGCAAATTCTAGTAAATTTTGGGCGGTTTTGCCCGATGCAATTTAGCGCCAATATTTTTGCGACATCCTTAAAGAATCGTCGCATAACACGTCGTATATATCTAAAAAATAGGAAGGCTTGCGACACGGAAAGAGAACACGTCGTATATAATACAATTTAAACTTAATTCTATCTGCACCTCGTCTATAGCTCGATCGTGTCTCCTAACCGTGCAAGACTGCAGTCTAGTCTACTGTCTCACAATTCCTATCCGGCAGTGTAGTAATCTCTACTTTCTCAAAATCACAATTGTGATTTAGGTAACGTTTGTCAGTATTGTTTATGGTTGAAATTGTTTTGATTTAAGGCTTTGCCTTGGCTCTGTAATCTGGATTTTTCCCCCTTCTGTCAGGTACCAAATCCTTATTCCAAATCAAAATCAATATCCTTCCCTCTCGATCCAGGTATGGATATTGAAGCATTTGTTTTGTTTTCTATCGAAATTTGACGATCTATTGTTGTAGTGCATATTGTTGGTCTTCAGTTTCAATTTCTTGGAATTTGGGTGAGATTTGCGGGCTAATTCGGTGACTTAAAGATTTGCTCATTCCTACTTCAAGATTCGCTCTTTCTTGGGGTTTCATTGTGTAGTTTGATAGTTAATTGCATTGCCAATCTTTGATAAATTTATGTCACTTGTTTGGACCTCTGGTTTGGTATACAGGTTTCCGTCGTTTTTTTTGCTCTGTATTGTTTTGATTTGATTATTCAAATTTCTTGGGTGTCAACAATGGTGCCAATCTTTTAGTGAAAAAACAAGGTCATCCAGTTGGGTTTGTGAAGAACAAAACCATTTTGATTACTACCCAGTTTAGCTTCCTCCTCTGTATTTGCCTAAATTAAAGCTTCTTTATATAGTGTTAGTGTAAAACTGTAAATCTTAATTGCTTTTGCAGATGAGGATAGTTATAAGTACACATCTTGCAAAGACATTCTCTTTTCTTTCTTAATGCAATTCTTTCTGTTTAGAACAAGAAGTGGTGAAATAAGAATTGTAGGTATAGAAAGAAAATAAAATTATTGCACTTCTGGGTCTAGAAACACAATGAATGTTCTTTACTTCTGGTTTGATGGAAAAGAGGGAAAAACAAATATAAGGTCCCTAATTGAATTGCATCTCTCAGTTACGTGTCCCTGCATAGTAGGAAATATAAACTTTTTTTTTATCTCACTTGTTAATTTTGAATTTCTGGGTTGATGATTGAATCTGCGTTTTTCTGATATTACCAAATTGCTAATAGTTGTCTTTTTTTTTCTTTTTCTTTTTTTTGTCTTTTAGGTCAAGGAGAAAAGTTACAAGTTGGATGCACTATTATCATTGATAATAATGCCTGGGATTGGTCTTGGATAGACATTCAATATTGAAGAGGTGAAAATGTTGAGGGACCAACTGACGAATCTGCAAAATTTCTTAAATTGCTCCAAGATGCAGAGTGTCCTTTATATCCTGGTTGCGAACAATTTACGAAATTGTCATTCCGAAATGACAAGTCAATTTGCATCAATTCTCTCTCAAATGTCGTACTTACGCATATTTGAGTGAGCCATTTATATGCCAACTGCGCCGCCACAGTGCTCTATGATGGGTCCTTACAGACGAATGGGCAACTACGTTGGATTTGACACTCCAACAATCATCCGCCACTTAATGCATTTGCAAGGCGATCTCATTACCGCTAGATTTGCGGGTTGTCACTTTGATGAGACAGTCTTCCCATCGTTAGGGGGAGATAAGAACACGGATGTTTAGCAGGAACGACAGGAATTGTCGTGGCATGTCCCCACTATGTCTCATCTCGATCCCTGTTAAAGTGACAAGATCACACAAATATGCTGCAAACATGCCTGCAAGGAAGTACGTCCCTACGAGAGGACGTAGCGCCACCCTACACGGAGGTAGGCATGGAGCCAACGCCGAAGAGAGTGGCACTCTGGCGTTACAAGCCATGGCCCCAGCTAGGATGCGTGGGGGGCCCGTGGGTTCGAAAGACACTTTGGCACATTCTAATCCTTTGATCATTAAGACTCAAAATCCGTCTCATGAGAATCTTCCTGGTTAGGGTTATCGTTGGGGAACGCCTCAACGTTAGAACCTATTCCTGAGAATATAGAGCTCTATGAAAATTACACTAGTATACATGAGACGTGGGATAGAAACTCTATCATAATTGTTGATGTAGTTGCGCATTTCGTTGCACATGAGTTTGTTGAGTCCGATGATATCGAACCACGCTTCGTTGATGAATGAATGCAAATGTAGAGAGATTTGGCCTAAATGGAAAGATGCGATCCAGGTTAAGTTGGATTCTCTAACAAAGAGGAAGGTTTTTGAGCCAGTGATGCCAACACCTCCTAACATAAAACCTATTGACTAATGGGTCTTCGTTAGAAAGAGTGATGAGAAAAAGAGATGACAATCTCGCCTTATGGTGCAAGGCTTCTCACAAAACTCCCTGGAATCGACTACGATGAGACATATTCTCAGTGTTCTAAAACTCGGCCGCCCAGGCCGCCTAGGCGCTGGGCGGCACCTCTCCACCGCGAGTAATGGCAAATCGAGGTATCTGGGCGTTCTGATTTTCGGCGGGAGCCTAGGCAGCCTAAGGAGCGCCTAGGCGGATTAGGCGGTAGGCGCTACGTTGGGAGGATTTTTTTTTTCTTTTCCTCGCGATAGAAGTCCCAAAACGGGATCTCACTCATCTCAGTCTCACTCCGTGCGACTTCTCTCTCTCCTTCGTCCCCACTGCGTCCCTCCACTCCTTCAGCCTCCAGCTCTCACTCAACTCCGCCCATCTCACAGCCCCCATTCCGGTCCGTTTTCGTTTTGTGATTGTTATTGGTTAAAGCACCTGCTGCGGCACCGTTTTGTATGCGTTTTCCAATTTGTATTTTTTGTGATTGTTTATTGGTTAAAGCAGAGGTTTTGGAGAAGCCAAAGGCTAAAATTATTGTGCTGAAGGAGCTCTACAATCAACTCGCTGAAATTGGGCAAATTGAGCTTTCGGGTTTTCGTGGAAATTGAAGTGTGTTTGTTATAGGCTAGGGAATTTGAGCTCTACATGTTTCTTTTTATGATAGAAAAAGAAAGGAAATGTATGTATAGGTGTTATTGTTGGATTTTGGGACTGGCTTTTGATGTGTTGCTTTTGTTTAGATATCATGGTGATTGGAGGTCTGAGACGCAGACTCTGGTTTCGCTGCTTGCTTTTATGCATTGGGTAGAGAAAGGGACGCTGTTATTGCACACTGAAGCTGAGGAAAAACATGGGTGTATGATTCTTATCTCTGTTTTTGTTTATTTATGATTACAATATTGATTAATGGTATTCTTTTTGAAATATGCAGTTGAATTTCAATTTTTCCAGGATTTAGTATACATATAAGTTCTATTCTTCCATTCTTCTTGTTTTGAACTTCTGTCTTCTGATAATTGCTTGAAGCCTTGAATTGGTAAATTGGAATTGATCTTTGCTTGAGTTCTTGTTACTGATAAATTGATAATCAATCTTCTTCTTCTTCTTCTAAATTGATATTTGATAAAGGTTTATGCTTGCAATTGTTTTATGTATGCTTATTTAGGACTCTTTTAACATTTGAATATTCTAGATGCAATTTTATTACTCTTTTAAGTGTTTATATATTTTCAATTACATAAATAAAAGCTATAAAAATTAAGAAATACAAAACCGCCTAGGAGTCGCCTAGCCTCCTGGGCACTCCTCCCCTGCCCACCGCTCGACTAGCGCCTAGCGATTTTTCGAACCTTGCATATTCTCTCATAATGGATGTCATTGCACTCCACTACCCTGTCAGTTTGGTAGTTTCCGAATAACTGAACATGCAGCTTACAAATGTGGTTACTACGTATCTCTATAGGGATCTAGACATGGAATATACATGAAGGTTCATGGTGAACTTCATCTACCCAAGTCAAGTGGCTCTAGACCAAGGAGCGCGTTTATAATAAGATTGAAACGCTCACTAAAGTGACTACTTGATTGGGAAGGGATATGCCCACGCGTTTCTATAACAAGTTTTGGATTCCATCGCGGTTCATGTTGGACATGATCTTTATTAGAAGCCCGTAAAGAGTTAAGGGAAACCGCTGAACACTTCAAATCCGATTTTGAGATGAAGGATTTTGGGAGAACACGATTATGTCTCGGTTTGGAACTTGAGCATCGTGTCGATAAATGCTTAGGCATTTTGACAAGGTCAAGCCTTCAAGCATCCCCATGATAGTCCGTAGTCTTGATCCTGAAAAGGATCCTCTTCATCAAAAGGATGATGACGAACATGTGCTAGAGGTTGAAGTGCCTTACTTAGTACAATAGGCGCATTATTGTACTTAGCTAAATGCACAAGACCGGACATCTCATTTGCAGTAAGCTTGTTAGCTAAGATATAGTTCTACGCCAACGCGACGTCATTAGGATTGGTGTAAAAGATATCTTTCAGTACTTGAGATGTACGATTGATATGGGCTTGTTCTATCCCTACAGAGAGATGATGGATTCAGACCCATCACACACCAGGAACGCCGCCAACACTGGCCTGCGTCCTCTATCCCTATCCTAAAACGACATGTATTTTGGAAGGTTTTGCTGATATTGGGTATCTCTCTGACCCATACAAAGGTCATTCCCAAACTGGTTACACTACAACAGAAAGTCTTTTTAGCGACCAATTTTTTTACGAGGAATTTATTTTCCTCAATAAATGTCACTTTTTACGAGGAATATTTCGATTCCAAATGTCGTTAGGTTTTTTGCGGAGAAACATATTTTCCTCACTGTACACCACTTTCTACGACGAATGTTTCGGTTCATTACTAAATGTGACCATAGTTTGGTCTCCTAAATCAACATGTTATTAGCAAGGAAATATGAGACTAGGGTGAGGGATTTTTTCATTGCGAAAATGACTTTCAATGAGGAAATAATGATTTCGTCGTTATTAGTTTGGCGGAAAATTATGTAAAACCCGCCAAATTCAAAGGCGACAAAACTATGGTTTCCTCGCTAAAAATCTGAGTTTTACGAGGAACTATTTCCTCGTCAAAAGAAGCAATTGGCGAGGAAATAACGATTTCGTCATTATTTGTTTAGTGGAAAATTATGTAAAACTTGCCAGATTCAATGGCGACAAAAGTATGGTTTCGTCGCTAAAAGTCCGTGTTTTATGAGGAACTATTTCCTCGTCAAAAGAAGCAATTAGGAAGGAAATAACGATTTCGTCGTTATTAGTTTGGCGGAAAATTATGTAAAACCCGCCAAATTCAATGGCAAGAAAAGTATGATTTCGTCGCTAAAAGTCCGTGTTTTACGAGGAACTATTTCATCGTCAAAAGAAGCAATTAGCGAGGAAATAATGATCTCGTTGTTATTTGTGTTGGCGAAAAATTATGTAAAACCTGCCAAACTCAATGGCACAAATTTTTTTGTCGCTGAAGCTTTTCTTGACGAGCATTCTCCGACGAATTGAAGACGAAAAAAATTTCCTCGCAGAAATACTACAGCGACGAAATGTCAGTTTTCAGCGAGGAATAGGTTCCTCGTAAATGAGGTTTTCTGTTGTAGTGTTAAGTGTTCACCATGGGAAAAGACCGTGATATCTTGGAGGTCTACAGAACATACCTTAGTCGCTATATCTTCGAATAATGCAGAGATTCTTGCTCTTCACGAAGTGGTTTGTGAATGTATATGGATTGGATCCATAATTACGCATGTTTGAACAATTGTGGTTTGAAGTCTACCACAGATGAGCCTACGAGCATTTAGGATACTGCTGCTTGCTTTGAACAAATGAAGCAAAGGCTACATCAAAAGCGACAACACCAAGTATAATCAGCAATAACAAACTCTCCTCAAGATCAAAGTGAACTAAGTTCGATCTGAGGACAGTATGACAGACTTGCTCACTAAGTCATTGCCTAAATTCCACTTTCGAGAAACATGTTGGTAGCATCGTTTGCGGAAGTTATCCGAACTCTAATGACCATAGTCATTAGGGGGAGATGCAGACATCAGGGGGAGGTGTCTACATGTATGATCTCGAAACATAAAGGGTGTGTTGTGCTCTTCTTCCCCTTCGACCGAGGTTATTTTTGTCCTACAGGGTTTTTGTTACTCGGCAAGGTTTTTACTGAGGCAACGAGAGGAACACCACGTTTGGGCGACACAAGGGGGAGTGTTTAAGTAAATCCAAATTGTGTCTGACCCAAACTCTAGGTTACTTGACCTAGTGGTAATAGGGTTTTAATTAGAGAGAATCTCGGAGAATATCTTAGAAATATCCATTCATTGTATGATTACATTTCCTAGTACAATTCAGATTCTATGCATTGTAATCCTCTATATAAAGAGACCCCTATTATCAATGAGAATACACAGCAATTCTCTCTCAAATATCGTTTCCCTAAAACAATCTTCCCTTATTTGCAGAGTATTGCAAAATACCTATATATTCCTTTTTTTTTATTTAAAAATTTATTTGAGCTTTTCCTATCGATAATTAATCTTGCAAAATTACTCAATACACTGCCATTTTGTGCACAGCTGCACACTGCTATCCGTATTCATTGTTCATTAGGCATGGATTTCTTTATGAAGGCAAAACAAAATCGATTTGACTACTTCTGCCATTTTAAGATAATAAAATCACTTTTACATAGATTCCGTATAAAAAACAGACAAAATAAAATAAAATCAGGAAATTATAGTGATCATGTGTGTGTGGGCATGTTGTGTTGTATAACCGTATAATGATGGCCTTCCATTTGCTAGGAGAGATTTTCATCCAAGTTATGAAAACTGTTTTTCGTCTTCCACTTTCAGATTTGGCTCATTTCTCTCAAAACAAAAATGATGAAGATATGGCTTCATTCTTTGATCTAATTTGGCAAAGCGAGACAACAGGGCTGCAATCTCCTCAACAACTGGTATTGAAGTGGATTGTAGTCAAATTTCAGTTTTATATGTATGACATACTTCCTAGGATATATCTTCTCTTCACTGCGAGTTATGTCTATGGGCATGTTTTGGGATTTGATCATATTCTAAAGACGGTGAAGCATATTGGAGGGTTCTTAAGTTTGAGTCGATCTGTTTCTCTACGTGGGGTGATGGGTAAGGCACTTCCATGCCACGACTCGGTTGCTCGATATGGCCTTGCACAGAGATGAAGATAACAGAGAAGAGAAGGGAGGCGGGGGAGAGGATTTGGTTGCCGGACCCAGCGGCGAGATTGGAAACAAAATATGGGATCTCCCATTTGCTATTCTACAGAGTTCAAAAACATATGGTTCAGAGTGCAACTACAAACAAATACGGTGATAAACAAATAATAATTATTAACAAGAAAACAAAAGAACTAACAAATGTAGTATCCGGAAAATAGAAAATAATTAATATTTCTTTTCAAAAAGGAACAAAATTATTATATTTATAAAAAAAAATTATTATTCAAATAAAAAAAATTAATAAGAATAAGAAATAAACCCAAGAGATAAATGTAGTGGGACCCACATTATTGGAGAGATACGGAAATCATATATGTATCCTTTCATTACGAGGACCTGCGATAGAGAATACGCTTTTATATTATGTGGCTACACCGTATCTAATGAGTTTTTAATACGGTTATCCATATCATATAAAACAAAAGATATGGAAGAAAATTTGTATCCTATGAGACTTTTATTAGTAGTGAGCATTAGCACGCCATCGGCTATCATGGTCTCCGCCCTCATCAGCGGCGGCAAAACCTCCAAAAGCAGTGGACACTCTTAGCCAGCAGTTGAAGGTGGAAGTGGAACTCATGATATCAATTTTCGATGGCCACACGTGCAGAGGTGGAGGGAGACAGGGGCACACTGGGTCACGTGCCCCAGTTTTGATTTTCAAAACATATATGTTATATATTAACTAGATAAGCATATGAATAAAGGTATAGTTCAGTTGGTAGAGCAGAAAGCTCTGAAGTTTTTGATTGTGGGTTCGATTCCCATGGTTCATGGGTTTCCTGGGTTTTTTTTTTTTTTTTTTCCAGACCAAAGAAAGAAGTGCAAACCAGTTGTCCCTTTTGGACCCAAGTTTTGAACTTTTGATAATCTAATAATATTATAAACACTCTTGACATCAAACATATAATTAATTATTAATTTTTCTTTTTACAGATAAATTGTTAAGTCTAATACCGAAATTATTAAAAAATATATATTTTATTAACATCAATAACAATTCCCAGCTAATTCTTTTGTCAATTATAAATTCTTTTTTTTTTTTTAACAAATGTCAAAATACTTGAAGAGAAAATTAATCATGTTGCGGAAATATCTAGTATAAACGCTCATTAGAGTTATTTAATTTTTTATATTTTAAATTATTACTTTCTTAGTTTCTTTTCGTGCCCCAGTAAATTTAAATTTCTGGCTCCGCTACTGCACACGTGTCAAGGATGCTATTAGTACTACTAATGCAGGCTGTGCTGACCAAGTTTCTGGATCCGCCACTGAGTGCCGACCAAGCAAACAATGGAGACGATGAGGTCAATCAAGCTAGTGGCAGACTGGCAGCAGATGCTCCCACACAAGCGCGTTTAAAGAAAGAAAGACAAAAAAAAAGACGAAAAAAGAAGAAGCGCGTTTAAAGCTTGGCTGCTCACGTGCCGTACGTATTTTCTGTTAAAAAGCCCTGACCCACCCCCCAACAATTTGCACAAACCGCCAACATCCCCCGCCGTTTTGATGTATAAATCCTGAACCACAAACCCTTTCCCCCTATTGATGTTTAGAATCCTGACCCGCCTATAAAAACTCATTCTGTTCCCTGGACTTCTACTATTTTCCCCTTCCCATCTGCACTCGGAGAAGTTAGTGACTCTGACTCAAAATGGAAAGCACGTGGGAGTAAAATGCCCTCACATTCCGGCGGTTACCCAAGGAGCAGGAGCACGCTATCATTGTCTCCGCCCTGAAACAGGTAGTCCGCGGTCGCACCACCCAGCCACCGCCGCCGCAGCTCCATTATGCTCATCATCACTTGGTGGCACCGATCAAGTCGTGATACCTTTTTCGGATTGTGACGCGTGTCAGGTATGTAATATGAAGATGGACGATTGCCTTGGCTGTGGTTTGTTCCGGCCAAGCGAGCAAGACGAAGCGAAAGGGAAAAAGATGAAGACAAGCAAGTACAGGGGAGTGCGGCAGAGACCACGGGGGGAACATGGGCTGCGGAGATTCGTGACCCGCTCGAGCGGTTCGGGTTTGGCTCGGGACGTTTCAGACGGCGGAGGAGGAGCCAGCCAGGGCTTATGACACGGCGGCGATCGAGTTCCGAGGAGAGAGAGCCAAGCTCAACTTCCCGCTAAGCGTGAAGCTGGTACTACTACTACTGGTGCAGCATTGACTAGGCAAAGCATGGAGACTGGTGAGGTCAATCAAGTCACCGCGAGTTTCTGTGAAGTCAGCGAATCAGGAAGAGGGACAGAGTAGTGATGTTAAGGATGAAGACATCGATCGCTTCGTCTGGGAAATGCTTTAAAATGACGACGGCGATGAAGATTTAAGCACACGGGTCAACTCAATTTGTTAAATTAAAACAAATTTGATTCATTAATTAGGAAAGAGTAATAATGCTTCATAATATATATATGCAGCAGATGGGAGAGGGACTGATGCTGAGAGAGTAAGGTCTGGGGATGGAAGAGAGACGTTTGAGAAAATACCTGGACAAAATCTTCTCTTGGGACATTAAGGCATTGCCTTGAAGAGTCTCACATGGACATTTAGTACAAAGAAATTAATGCGATCGAAGAGCCTTAGGAGCGGGTTATTATTCCCTACCTATACAATTTTTCTATCTCTCTCATCACAATACCTACAGCGCCGTTGAAGTTTCCAGTGCAATTCCGACTTGGAGCATTGTTCCAAGTTTAGGAGCGGGTTATTATTCCCTACCTATAAAATTTTTCCATCTCTCTCATCACAATACCTAGAGGGTTGTTGAAGTTTCCAGTGCAATTCCAACTTGGAGCATTGTTGGGTAAAGAACCCAGAAATTATTTTGGGAGACCGAGGTTGGAGTCTGAAGAGAGAAGAAGCTGCATGGTCGGACAAAGAGGAGGGACCGGAGGAGTTTCCTATTTTTATATGGTCGGTTAGGGGTGGGCGCGGTGCAGTTCGGTTTGAGGCCCAAACCGCAACCAAACCGCTTTTTTTTGGTTGACCTATATATATATATCAAAACCGCAACAGCATTACAAAAGGGCTGAACCGATTATTTCGGTTACACCATTTGTCGGTTACAGTTTGGAGCGATTTATTAATTTCAACAAGAAAGAGAGGGAAAAAATCAGGCTTATTTTTACTTAACAATTTCAATAAGACATAAATAAATTTTGAATGCATTTAGAGTCCACACAAATCGGCATGTCACCCAAATATCAAGCAACTTGCAGAAAGACCATAGCAACTTATTACACCAACACCACACACACATATATACACAGCGCTTCTCCACTGCGGACGTCCGCAGTTTTTCTTAGGTACGGATTTGAGGTTTTGACCCACTTTTTGATCATATTTTCACATGTTAACCGTTCAGTTTTTAGGTCCTAATGTATAGATCATTTCTACAAAATTTCAGCCAAATTGGTGATCGTTAAGGTATCAAAACTGCAATTTACAACAATGTACACGAACGGTTCCGGTTCCACAGATTTGTTCGTTCGTGTAAATTGCAGTTTTGGATGCCTTAACGATCACCAATTTGGCTGAAATTTCGCAGAGGTGATCTATACATTAGGACCTAAAAACTGAACGGTTAAGATGTGAAAATATGATCGAAAAGTGGATCAAACTAGAAATCGGTACCTTTTTTCTTAGGTGCGGATATCCGCACCTGAGCAAAGTTATATATATATATATTATATATATATATATATCAATGATCAAGCAAACATAGCAACTTATTCAAACTGAAAACCTAATCAAAATGGATTTCTTATATATTGAAAAACCAACATTTCCATCAATAGAGAAATAATAATTAATTAAAATAAATTTGGTGTGGGTCGGTTTAAATCGGGCGGTTTATGACCCAAAACCGCTTGTATTATTACAAATGAAACTGCTTGTATAGACAAAAATAACTGCATTTAGGGGTGCATAACAATTATCAATTTCTGTCGTTCTAAGTGAACTAACAACTACCCATAATCAAATGAAGTTTTCAGTTTGAAAAACAATTTCACATGTTCATTTAACGCTATGTACAACAACCACAAAGCTCATTCATGTGAACTGATCTGAAAGGTTGTTAGCTTCGTGCTTTGCAGAGTGTAAGAGTGGAAATTTTGTCCATCCAGCCATGGAGTATGCAAGATTTGAAGAATGCTTGAACCTGCAATGTGTGACCTGTGAAAATGAATTGAATTAATTTCAAGAAAACATTGGCCTGCAATAATCAATTGGATTTTGTGAGGAACTTGTTGAGTATACCTTGTGAAGCAAATATCTACTTCCCTTCACTTGAATTATGAGATCACCTGAAACTTAAAAAGAAATCGGCAGCGGAAAAAAAATTAAAAAAAAGAAGAAAAAAAGAGTCATTTAGTAACAACCTTCTATTCATAATTCATTAATGATGCAGCATATATATCTTAAAAATGCTTTCATATTTAATCAGGTGTGCTTTTACCTTATAGCGTGAGAAGTTATCAGTAGTATTAAGTTTCATAAACTTCATGATTGATTCCTTACTTTAGAAGTTATCAGTGCAACCAAGGCAAATTTAGAAAACCTCTTCACAAAAAAACATACAGAATCAATAATTAGACTATGTCAAAACCAAATGAAACAATACCAAATCTAATAAACCTTAAACACACTATCCAAAAGCCAAATCAACCAATAGCAGAATGATAAGACAAACACTTAGGTAATTTATTTTTATACATCAGTGAGGCATATAACATAGTTTAAGCAAATATTCTACTGAAATGGAATAGAAAAGATCTCACTATTTAGTCTTGATTACAAAGCTAGAAGTGAAAGGAAGAGAAGATCCTCACCCAATTTCTCACAGCAGGAACACATATATCATGACATATATGAATTGACAGCCATATGAAGTAATAGGTTTCCTACTGCTTGCATATTGTCCATGATTTCATCAAATTAACTCAGGAACCCAAAGAGCAATTTATAGGTTATCTAAAATAAACGCACAGCAACACAGAATCAAATTAATTCAGCAACCCAAAGAGCAGTTGAAAACAAAAGAATCAGTAGCATTTTGAAGTTCATTAACATGAAGTATGATATAACTTCTTTCAATACGAATCTGCTTCTTAGTCTCTAGCATCAGATATAGATTACTAAGCTGCATAGCAGATACTCTCTTTTAATATTTTTTCTCCCATCAGCTTATCTCCATATTAATAATAATGATATCAATAGTTGATTACCTCATGATGTGCAGCAGTCTTATCATCCACAACAAAATAATCATTTCCAATCCATGATAGAATGCTGCCTCCGCTGGCCGAAAGCATAAACTCAATCCCCTTATTCTAGTTGCTTACATTTACACGTAAAAATTTGTCCGAATCAGCAAACATCGACATTTCGTATAATAAGGTGGAAGCTAGTATTGAAAAACTGCATAACAAAATCAATCTAAGCATACTTTTGTACCTTTCTAGATCCTATGTAAGTCTAACTAAAGCATGTTCGATCCCAAAGTTCCAAATCCAATACCAATGGCAGAACCTAAAGTCACAAACTTCAATTAGTAAAAGCTTAAAATACTAAAACCCTATAACTAAAAACAACAAAAGAAACCATTTTGGAAAGATGGGCATCTCAGATAATCAAAGATGCAGTAAAACTATTGTCCTCTCTAATAAAATGACTTCATATTAGAACATGGAAAAATGTAATGCTATTTATCACAACCTAACGAAAACGTAAATACTTTCTTGTTGAACAAAATTGGCATGTACCTTTGTTTAGAACACCAATCCCATTCTCCAACTCCAGATCATGGAGACATGCCTGGAAAAAGTGATTCCAACTCCAGATCTTGTGAGATAGTTTTCTGACATAAAAAAAGAGCATCAGGAAGCAATTGCCGAACTTTCAAGACCAAGTGTGTTGTATCAATAAACACCGGCAGATTACATAAAAGTTAACTCTATGCTGAGAACAACATAGCCACATAGGCAGAGGAAAAGCATGCACTTTTGAACCCAGAAACAGTTCAATTGAACAGACCTAGTAACACTTCATAGTTTTGACTTTTCGATATGAACCCAGAACAACACAACATCCAATTTAAGCTCTTCTTGCTCCCCAATTTCCTAAACCCAACCAAATCAAATGCAAGCAAAGAGGCTCAACAGAAACCATAGATAACCCAGAGAGCAGCCACATAGTATCTTCATGAGCAGCCACTGCAAGCTTAAATTTTTTTAACATTTCAACCAATCCGATGTGAAAGACTAAAACCAAATTCAATATTTCACCTCTTGTTTGTTTTTCTTCCCAATCACTCATACATATGGAGGGAAAGAATAAAAAAAAAACTAAAGATTAGATCCAATCTAACATGAAAATTCATAAACACACAATATGAAGCACTGCCAAGTTTTTGAATTACCCAGACCCAGTAAATCATGAATCACAGAGAAAAAGGATAAAGCAAAAACAACCGGTCAATAATATTTGTTTGCAGAATAGAGATACACTCATTGAATAAAAGCTTACTTAATCAACAAAAAGCTTATGTTCAATTAAGTGTAAACAACAAAAACCTTATGTTCTAAGAAACAACCACGCCAAAAAAAAAAAATTTGCAGAAACCAAAGAGTTACTTGGAGTGTGACTTCATTCAGAGCAGGGAGAGATAGAAACCGAGGAGGACTAAACTCAAGAAACTTTCTTATTCTTGTAAACGAAAAGTTGTAGGCTTTGAAATCAAGTTTCATATACAAAGAATTGAATTAGATGATCTTTAATTAACAAAAGAAGGAAAGAACAAAGGTATTTGTTTTGATAAATTGCAGAATTTCAAAAATCAATCAGTATCAAGATAAAGATACTTAACTTGTTCCAATCAATCAATCAAGATATTGCTATATACCTTTTCTGAAAGGAAGGCAAACTGATTTGCCGTCTTCTCTTTTGTATCTCAACGCTCGACGTTTTATAGAGACTGCAAATCAGACAAAAAAAAGTTAATAGAAAAAGCCCGGCTTTAGTGTATTTGTAGGTGTGTTTCAAAGAAAAAAGAAAAGAAGCTAAGCTGAGCTAATTAACACAGAAACTGTTGTGCAGAACACCTAACTTTACTGAATTATTGGGAACTGCTCGGATGGAATTAGGAGCTGTACCCTATATACACGGAAAGCCCTATGTGTTTAGTTTCTGAGGAAGTTTACGATTTGGGATTCCGACTTTTCTAGAAGGAGTTATGGCAATTTAAGTGAAGGCAGTTCAGCTTGGACGGAATCTACAACATCTTTTACAAGTTCATGTCTAGAACCTAACTTCGCTGAATTACTGGAAACTATTTAGATGGAATTAGGAGCTATACCCTATATGCACAGAAAGCCCCATATGTCTAGTTTTTAAGGAATTTTACGGTTTGCGATTTCAACTTTTCTAGAAGGAGTTATGGCAATTTAAGTGAAGGCAGTTCAGCTTGAACTGGAATCTGCAACATCTTTTACAAGTTTATGTCTAGAAGGCCCAACACATATATTTGGAAATCTTCAGTGTGCCACAACTTATATGTGTGTGTTTATATATATATATATATATATATATATATATATATGTCAGTGTATGTATGTATTAATGTATATGTTATATATATATATGTGTGTGTGTGTGTGTGTCAGCACATATATTTCGAAATCTTCAGTGTGCCACAACATCATTATTGAAGATCCAGGACTTTTAGACATATTTATATACGTGTGTTTATATATATATATATATATATATATGTATGTATGTATTAATGTATATGTTATATATATATATGTGTGTGTGTGTGCGTGTGTGTGTCTTTGTGTGAGTGTGAATTTGTTGTAATTTGGCTTATGGTGAAATTGAAAGTTTTCATACTTCTATATAGAATATGTGCATATATATTCTACATGTCATGACTACGGTTGACCGATTCGATCGGATTCGAAATTATGGTGAAATTAGCTAAATTTTTTACCACACTCATAATTTATTATAATAATCTCATCCAACGGTCGGTTTTTCCATTTTATTCGAATTGATAGAGGTTGCCCTTTAGAATGTATGATATATAAATATAGGTTTATAAGAGTAACTAAGTTTGACCTAGTTGATCGAATTCGAAGCGAGAACCAAATTGGCTGAATTTTCTACAACCACCATAAAACATTACAATCTCTCCATCGAGCGGTTGGTTTCTCCGAATTCATTTTCCACTTTATGGTTGCTTTAGAATGAACCTCAACAATTTAAATGCAATGTACAAGTTATACAACTTTAGGATGAAAATTGGTATAGGCCAACGTATTTGTAATTAAAATTAAAATTTTTATCTTATGTCCACGCACATCCATTGTCTGAATATTTACATACATAATGTGAAAAAATAAGCACGTTTCGTGGTTGTCACGTCATCTGTCAACCAAGAAGACATACAAGTGACAACGGTTGAACAATTTGATCGGATTCGAAAATATGGTGAAATTGGCTAAATTTTTTACCACACTCATAATTTATTGTAATAATCACATCCACTGGTCGGTTTTTTTCATTTTATTTGAATTTACTATACAACTTTAGGAGGAAAATTGGTATAGTCCAATGTATTTGTAATTAAAATTGAAAATTTTATCTTATGTCCACACACATCCATTGACTGAATATTTACATACATGATGTGAAAAAATAAGCACGTTTCACGGTCATCATGTCATCGGTCAACCAAGAAGACATACAAGTGACAACGGTTGAACAATTCGATCAGATTAGAAAATATGGTGAAATTGGCTAAATTTTTTACCACACTCATAATTTATTGTAATAATCACATCCACCGGTCGGTTTTTTCATTTTATTTGAATTTATAGAGGTTGCTCTTTGGAGTGTATGATATATAAATATAGGTTTATAAGAGTAACTAAGTTTGACCTAGTTGATCGAATTCGAAACGAGAACTAAATTGGCTGGATTTTTTACAACCACCATAAAACATTACAATCTCTCCATCGAGAGGTTGGTTTCTCCATATTCATCTTCCACTTCATGGTTGCTTTAGAATGGACCTCAACAATTTAAATGCAATGTATAAGTTATACAACTTTAGGAGGAAAATTGGTATAGGCCAATGTATTTGTAATTAAAATTGAAAATTTTATCTTATGTCCACGCACATCCATTGACTGAATATTTACATACGTGATGTGAAAAAATAAGCACATTTCACGGTAATCATGTCATTGGTCAACCAAGAAGACATACAAGTGACAACGGTTGAACAATTCGATCGGATTCGAAAATATGGTGAAATTGGCTAAATTTTTTACCACAATCATAATTTATTGTAATAATCACATCCACCGGTCGGTTTTTTCATTTTATTTGAATTTATAGAGGTTGCTCTTTGGAGTGTATAATATATATATATATAATATAGGTTTATAAAAATAACTAAGTTTGACTAGTTGATCGAATTCGAAACGAGAACTAAATTGGCTAGATTTTTTACAACCACCATAAAACATTACAATATCTTCATCGAGCGGTTGGTTTCTCCATATTCATCTTCCACTTCATAGTTGCTTTAGAATAGTCCTCAACAATTTAAATGCAATGTGTATGTCATACAACTTGATGAGGCAAATTGGTATAGGCCAACGTATTTGTAATTAAAATTAAATTTTTTATCTTATGTCCACGCACATCCATCGATGAAATATTTACAAACGTGATGTAAAAAAATAATCACGTTTCGCGGTCGTCACACCATCGGTCAACCAAGAAAACATACAAGTGACTACGGTTGACAAATTCGATCGGGTTCGAAACTATGGTGAAATTGAATAAATTTTTAACCACACTCATAATTTATTGTAATAATCACATCCAACGGTAGGTTTTTCTAGTTTCTTTGAATTAATAGAGGTTGCTTTTTGGAGTGTGATAGGAACATAATTATGCAATAATAATGTTGTTAATTCCCATATTTACTTTGTTAGTTTATCTTATTTTCTGGTTAATTTAGTTGTTTTTATGTTTATTAGGTTTTCTGAAGCAAGGAAAGAAATAAGAGCAAAAGGAAGGATATCAACCAATCTCAAACCTGTCTCAGTTTCGTTTTCTTTCTGTCCTCTGTCTTGACATATTTATTTAATATAGTAAATCAACTCAAAAATTCACCAAATTTTGTGTGCTGGATGCCTTGTGTGTATAGTACGTCTCTGTAAATTTTTGTGTTTTTCTGGGTTGTTTTGGTTAGGTTTTTAGTTTGTTTTTTGACTGCTGTTTAGTAGGAACTGCAGTCACATTTTGTGACTTTTGTTGAAGCTTTTAGTTTAACTTAATCCTTTGCGGGAGACCCGTATTTCCCTACACTACAATAGACATATTTGCAGGAGAATAAGGAAAATCAATAGCTTTAAATTTAGCTATAATATATAAATATAGATTTATAAAAAATTAGTGTCTTTAAAGATTTATTTATAAAAAAAGCCCGCAAGGCCCGCTTTATATGGACGGATTTGGATACTTCAATTTACAATAAAGCCTGGCCCGGCCCGTTATTATTTAAAAATATAGTAAGGCCCACCCCAGCCCAGCCCAAGCCTGCTATGAATGGGCCTGGCGTGGCCCGGCCCGGCCCAGCCCGTTGACGAGGCCTAGTAGTGGAGGCTTCCTGAACATTAGAGATCATCCGTTTTGCTTATAACCCAAAGAAAGAGATAGAGTCGAAGGTTGGAGTCGGTGTAAGTAGAGGCTTCCCAAACAAACTGAAAACATATATTTGTACAACGATGGCAGCGTCGTAAGTTGAGGGAAAACAGAGGGCAAAAGCGTCATTTCCCACCCCTAAGATGAACAGTAAAATGAATAGTGCAGGAGCTTTAGTATATAGTAAATTTGCAAAATATTACTGTACCATTTCACGATATAAAAACATTATTTGAATGACTCTTACTTTTCAACCAAATTCGTATGTCAGAATTTATTATTATTGCAATTATTGACTAATACATACCAACAACATTTTCCTCTACAGTAAAAGGGATTGGTAAGGACAATTATCAAGAAGAGCCGTCTCTCCTTCTCTGCTAGGGTTAGGGTTAGAGTTTCTTTGCTGTCTCCTTTCAACGCAACCGTGGGTTCCGTTGATGCCATGGCTGCTAGGCTCGCATCCTCGCTTGCTATCGCTGAGGGTAAGAAACAAGTGGATCTTCGGCTTACACAAGGCTAAGGGCTGCGACAATCTGAGGTTTTTATGGTGGGCTAGTTACTCACTGCTCGGGATTTCAAAATCCGATCCTTTCTAGGGATGTTCCGCAATGCTTAGCGGACTAATGGATCACTGCAGGTGGAGGAGGCGGAGGGACAGAGGGTTTTGTTCACACTGTCAGATCCTTCAGATCGGGTTCGCATCTGGAAGGGAGCTCCATGGGGGTACAATCATGCATCCGTGGCGTTGGCCTGCTATGATGGAGTCGTTCATGTGGAGAAAGTCCCTCTAACCATGGCTTCATACTGGATAACTCTCCAAGGCATCCCTCCTACTTTTCAATCAGAAAGGGTGATGACCATGATCAGTTACACTCTTGGAGATTTTCAGGAGATTGACAAGATCGGGAAGAAGATTGGGAAGAAGACCGGCAAGCTTCGCTAAGTTACACTCTTGGAGATTTTCTAGTCGAGGTTCTGTTGAACAAGCCGTTGCCCTTTAAGCGGTGGTACTGAGTGGAGGAAGAGGTCGAGTTCCTGTGTAAGTTCAAGTGGACAAATTGTTTGAGCGTTGCTCTACCTGTGGCTTCGTTACTCACGTCGGTTTGCCTTGCTCTGGGCCGGCGCTAGAGGAAGATGAAGAGGGGGTAGAGAGGACTATATTGGGGGCACACCATGCAGCGGCAACGCTTGGGATGGCTAGTGGTTTGCAACTGTAGTCGGGAACTGCTTCCAGTTCGGGGACATCTGCTGTGGGTGTCTCGGGTTTGCAAGCTAGGATTTTGGCTACTGGTCAAACCTTAGTTTTTAAGACTCCTATTCCAAATGTAATCTCCGAACCATCTTTGAAATCTTTCTTGAATAGATCTTGACGTCATGTGGTGATTCGAGAGTTGCAGGAATCTGCTATGACGCTGGAAAGGATTACGGGGAAGTGTAGAGCTCGTTCTGATGAAGGGGGTGCTGAAACTTAGCTTGGCTGTGGGCAAGCACAGCCTGAATTTGGAGCCGGAAAACCTTGGCTTGGTCTCATGCCGGTGGACGATAGTTCGGGTAGTGGCAAAAGAAAGCAAGGACGTCCTGTGGGCAGTAGGAATAAACTGCCATATGGGGAGAAGAAAAAAGATGCAGTGCTTAGTGAGGTTGTGAAAGAGAAGAACGCTTCCAAGAGGGTAAGGGCAAGAACGCATCTGATGGTATGAGCTCCAACTCGAAAGGGAAGGAGCTAGTTATTTACTAAGTTATTTCTGTTGGGTATGAGCCTATGTGAGCATGGGACAAGCTTCTATGCGTCATCTATGACGTTTCTAGTGTTTGGTTTGTACCACAATTGCTTGATTTGGTAAGGTAGGGCTAGTTGAATGATTT
>JANPXK010000077.1:0-29989 GCA_024704745.1 Rosa lucieae
CTCCATTGTAAGAGAACCTTCATACACATCAATTCGTCCTAGCTGTCCTTAAGAAAGGACGTCCCAAAAGTAATGGAGTGGAACTCACAGGGGAGTCCTCCATTTCTAAAACATAAAAATCTGCTGGGAAGATAAGATGGTTCACTTGTACAAGCACATCCTCCAACAAACCTCTAGGGTAGGCATTGGATCTATCAGCTAATTGAATGATAACATTGTCAGATTTAAGTTCCCCTAGACCTAGGGTTTCATAAACAGAGTAGGGCATAACATTAACAGATGCTCCTAGGTCTAGCATGGCATTCTTAAATCTAGAATTACCAATAGTACAAGGAATGGTAAAGCTTCCAGGATCCTTACACTTTGGAGGAATCTTCCTCTGAATTAGGGCAGAGACATTCTCACTTACCTTACCACCTCCTTTTCACGGTTTACTCTCCTAGTAGTGCAAAGCTCTTTGAGGAACTTGGCATACTTAGGGACTTGCTTGATGGCCTCTAGGAGGGGTAGGTTGACTTGCACCTTCTTGAAAGTTTCCAAGATAGCTTGGTCACTTTCATCCTTCTTAGATTGGGCAAACCTGCGTGGGAAGGGCATGCAAGAAGAAGAAGGGTTAGCAATAACCGAATTTGTTAAGTTAGAATGACTACCTTTTATTTCCGGTTTTGTCCTTTGATGGTGAGGATGCCTTGGTTTCTTCTTTGGACGTTGCAGGGTCCTTCTCAATACCCAACTTGGTGGGTTCTTGGTCTTCCTCAATCTCTATGCTCACTTGGGCCTTCTTTGACCCTTTTGGTTGATCCATGAACATTCTTCCACTCCTTGTAGTAACAACTGATGCATTCTCCACATTAGGGTTAGGTATGTGTTACTAGGGAGCTTTCCAGTTTCGTGGATCTTGCTCATGAAATCCACAACTTGACCCATTTGCTTCTTGAGCTCTGCAATGTCCTTGCGTGTGGGTCTGTTGTCCTTGAATCAAAGCTTGAGTAGAGTTTGTCAAGGCTTGTGTAGAGCTATGTCAAGGCTTCCAATGTTTTATCATAGTGGGCCATTGAAGGGCCTGAGTTCTGTGGGGAGGAGGCATGTAGGGCCTTTGAAAAGATGATCCTTGGAATGAAGGCCCTTGTGGACGTTGGAAAGTTCCCACCAAGAGGATTCTGAACATTATCATTGTTGGTCCACTTGAAATTGGGATGGTCCCTCCATCCTGGGTTGTAGTATTGGAGTAAGGGTCATGTCTAGGACGTTGAGGTCCTCCTTGATACCCTCCTTGATATCCTCCAATAGCATTTGCAGATTCCCAACCTCCATTCATTCAGTTGAGGGCACTGATCTGTAACATGCCCTTGCATAGAGCATACCCACAAGCTATGGTTGCACTTGGTCCCTTGGAACTTACCACTTGGTTCATGAGGAGAGTAAGCTTATTCAGTTGGTCCTCAATTGCAGTGTTTCTTGCTCATCTCATGCACCCTACGAATAGAGTGTCCTACTCCCTCATATTGTTGGGAGTTAAGGCACGATTGCTATAAGTTCCTTCCCAACTGCAGGTGACTTATCACAAAGCTCCTCCAGCTGCAGCATCCAACATTTGCCTTTCCAAGGTAAGAGTCCTTCGTAGAAACATGTGAGTAGGGTCTCATCCTTCATCTGATGTTGAGGACATTGTGCAAGTAAGGAATTGAACCTCTCATAGTAGCAGCGATAGGACTCATCATGGGCTTGCTCTATTCCACTAGCTTCTTCCTAAGTGTGATGACCTTAGAAGCTGGGAAGTATTTCTCCAAGAAGGCCTTTCTCATTGTCTCCCATGAAGTGATACGTCCTGCAGGAAGTTCATATAGCCAATCCTTGGCTCTATCAGCTAGAGAGAATGGAAATGCTCTCATCTTCAGAAGATTCTCATCTGCCCCTTGTGGTTGCATGTTTGCACAAACAGATTGGAAATTCTCGAATGTGCTTATTGGCGTCCTCCATATTAAGTCCATGGAAGATAGGGAGCTTGTGCAACAGTCCACTCTTAAGTTCAAACTCTGCTTGTCTTCCAGCTGCAGGGGCAGGGTATACTATGCCTGTAGGGGTCCTCCTTCAACAGTTGCGGTGGAAAGTTCCCTAATAGATGCCATTCTCTCTTCTTGGACTTCTTCAGGTGGTGGTGAAGGTGGTGGTGTAGAGTTGGATGAAACCACAGGTGAAGGTGAACGTGAAGGCGGAGATGGACTTGGTGTAGGTGATGTAGACTCCTCAGAACAGTAAGTCCTCTTCCCTTGCTCGTTGAATGTGTACTCTCTGTATGTTGAAGGAGAAGGACTTGTGAACTCAAGGAGTGAAGGACCCTTCAAACGAGTGAGCCTTGCTTCAATTTCCTTTATTTTGGAGGGTCCAAAAGGCTCGGTCATTCATAGGAATCCTGAACATCATTAAAATTTAAAGAAATTAGTAAAGTATAAAGTAAACTAATTACAAATTAGTGATTTATACATCAACTTTACTATTCACGAGTCACTATTCACAAGTTACTATTCACGACTTTACTATTTATGATTTATACAAGTATAAAGAGAAGTATAAATTACAAACTATCCACAATCTTTCACAAATAAACCACGTAAGAAATTTATACAAGTATAAAATGTACAAAACACACAATTACAAGTGAAGGTTATGTTCAAGTATCTTATTATCTTTACAAAATAAAGTTAATATCTCAATTGATTACAAGTTGTAAGTCGAGCCCAATAGAAACCACTACTATTGGTGAGCTACGATCTAGGGATAGTCGCCTAGACATAAGTCACTTTCCTTTGTTTCAGAAGGCTAGATGGCCAGATTAAGAGGTAAGTGAGAGGGAGGACTCATTTTGGTGACACTACGGAGGCTACTCCCTCATTGAGGTTTAGGCCCCTATCGGCTACTCCCACATTGTGGTTTACGCACGGTCTATAGTATCTCTGAGATCCAATTTGAACCCATCACCCAGGGTCTCAACCTAAGACACCACCTATATGCCCCTTACTCAGCTTGAAAAGAACTCATGTGTTAGACAGTTCTCCAAATGCTAATAAAAGCCGCCCTCAACCTCATAAGACCTTAGAAAGGCACTAATGAAGGGTTAAGGCCAATATTAACAAAAGGGCCCTTATCTACTCATACGATTTTACACACTTATAATAATCAAGAATTTAACAATATTATAATTAATTCTTTACATTTCTTTGTTTAACAGATTAGACACATTTTACAAAACTTTCAAACAATACTACACACAAACGTCAAAATTTTTTTCTTTTTCTTTTTTCTCTTTTTTTTTTTTTTTTTTTTTTTTTTTTTTTTACGAAATTATTACAAATAGCTCTATTATTCTTTTCTTTACAATTATTTTCAACACTTAGGTACGGGAACAGGGAGTCTCGATGTGCAATGGGACTGAAACAGCTACCCTTCTCAAGACTATGTTTAATCCAATATACCTTAGTGAATCACAATATTTTCATTTGTTATATATATCATTGATTTCAAATTCAATTCCAAGCGGTAAATCAAGAGGACGTGCGGCCCAAGTATAGTCGTCTAGACACAAAGTCCCTCCTACATCCTTTGGGCAACCTTACTGAAATGGCCAGGTAGGGGAGGGCGACCACGAGAGGTAGAATCCATTTTGGCATGAGCTACTCCCACATTGTGGTTTAGGCCCATTTGCATGCACTTCTGGATTCAAGAACCTGTCATGAGCGTTGTCCCCTTCCTAGACACCATCCCACATAGGCTATACTTACTTGGATGAAAAAGGTCCTAAGTGTGAAGACAGTTCAATGAATGTTAATAAAGGCCGCCCTCAACCTTAAGGGACCTGGACTAGGTACCAATAAGGGGTTTAGGCCAATATTAATAAACACGACTTCACCTATTCCTTCTTTAATTTACAACCTACAATTAAAATTCGTATTCAAAATAAAAATAACAACCTAAGTAATTAATTAACTAATTATAATTTACAATTACAATAAAACAATTAACAAATTTTTTTTTTTTTTTTTTCGAACACAATATAAACAAAACAAATATTCACATATAACAATGATTTTTCAATCCCCGGCAACGGCGCCAAAAATTGATGTCGCTTTTGGAAGCGCATAATTTAACCCTGAAATATCGTTAGTAGTATAAGCAAATAGGGATCGTTCTATTCCGGGGATTGAGGGTACACCTGTCATGTAACATACAAACAATTAAAATTAAAACAAAGTATAATATTTACAAAAATATAACAAAGTATATACATATTTACGAAATTAGGGGGATTTTTGGTTTTTGGTTTTCGAAAATTAAACTAAGTAATAAAACAATTAAAATGCAAAAACATAAAATTACAAATGGAATGCAAGAACAAAGATCAAATCGAAACATATAATCAAAGTTAATTCAAGTTCATCATTGTTCATCATAGTCATGCAAAGGAATTGATCATGTGAAACGTTCTAAGCAAACAATTTCCCATATTTTACTTTCAATGCTAATTAACCTAAGTGAAAGCACCTAAATTAATCCTATCAAACATGCATTCAAGCCCTAGAAAGCTAGTCAATCACACATGTTTAACGCAAGAAGTTCAAGGAAGGCTATCAATTCAAATGTGCAACTTAGTATGAAAAAGTTCACCTAATTGCAATCTCCTTTGATTAAATTTCGGTTTTTGTACAAAACCTTTACTACTTATTGATTCAAGAACACAAAACCAAAAAGTTGATTCATGTTCTCGAATTCGTAGCAACATTCACATAAAAACCCTAAATGTTTCGAACCATTCAAGATTATCATACAAACGATTTCTATCATGCAAATTCAATCAAACACTTACACAAAAGCAACCATAAATCACAATATATGAATCTGAAAATTAACAATTAATCATAAAATTTCAGAAAACAATATTCGTTCATACATATGTGTCAACTAAGGCAAACCAACGAAAATACAAACAAAGTTACAAGGATAATCGGATTACACCGTGATGAAGATGAGATGGATGAAGTGATGATGTGGTCTCTTGAATTTCGAAAGCAATCTTCAAGGTGGAGGGTGGATGGTGTTCACGGCTTGTCTTCTTCTTCCTTGGCCTTGCTTGCACTTCGTGGTTGCCCTAGAGGATGGAGAGGAGCACGGCTAGGCTATAGAGTTTTCTGATTTTTTTCTAAAGTGTATGAACGCAAAAGTGGGAACTCTTGACGTTGAGAGAAGAGATGAATATATAGGGCACGGCCTAGGTGTCTAAGCCGTCCAAAACCCTAGAGAAACTCACGGCAATAGCTTGCTTCTCCACATAATTTCCTCCAATGGTTTCGTGCCACATAAGCCCTATGAGGTGGTGCAACCAATCACAAAATTCCAATATAATTCCCTAAATAATCTTGCCGAAATATAATAATTTCTGATTTCCTTCACCAATTTCGGCAACAATATATTTAGAGAATAAAGGGGGACGAACCTAGACTCCTTTGAGAGCTTTTTGTGTTCAACACATATTCTCTTCCTTTAAAAGCTCCCTAAGAAATCTCCACGAAATCTCTTTATTTTTCTGATTTTCCCACGGCAAAACCCTAATTTCTCTCTTCATTATCCCTTGGCCGAATTCTCTAGGGTTTCTCTTTCATTTTGCACGGCCTCCCTTGTTTTCCTCTTGGCTTGGACGGCTAGGTCTTCTAGGGTTTCTTCTCTTGATTTATTTCCATAAAAATAACCCTAGAAAATCTCCTTTTAATTTCTGATTTTCTTGGACGCCACCTCCTTGTTTTCTCTTGAAAATTCACGGCAACAACACTTTAAGGGCTAGGGTTTGCGTCACAAACCCTAATGTCATGGGCTTTGATGGGCCTTTATCCAATTTGCCGAAAATCCAAAGAGTTCTTGGGCCTCGTTGCTTCATCTTCAAGCCTTATCTTTTCCAACGCAAAACACTTTATTTTTCATTTCTTTTTCATGGTTGCGTTGGAAACTTCATTGGTGGGCTTTCCTCCTTTCCGCAGGGTTTCCTGGTTGGACCAGGAAAACTTCTTTTCTTCATTTCTGCTCATTTCTGTGGCTCATTGTTCTTCATCTTTGCTCCCCTTGGTGATCGCAAGCTCCTCTTTCCATTTGTGAGTTCATTTCCACTTTTAGCTCGGGGTCCTGAAAATAGAAACTAATAAGAAAAATAGAAACTTTCCTAAGCTGAAAATGGGAAACTTTCTAAAAATGAAAAATAGAAACTACCGAAAATGGAAACTTACTAAAAAAGATAAATAGAAACTACAAATATAGAAACTTTCTACAAATAGGAACTTTCCCAATCAAAGAATGGAAACTTTCCTAAACAGGGTTTTATTAAGGAAATAACGCAAAAATGTAGGGAAAAGCAAGTAAAACGTCGCATTAAAATGCTCCTATCATTGAGTCTATGAACAGTGATCTTCCAAACTTCTTGCTTCTAGGGTCTAGGATTTGCTTTCGCTTTTAGTGAAACCGCTTTTAAGTCTTTCCATGCATTGTTCTAGTGAGATTCAAAGCCCTAGTTATTTTTCAAACAATTGATCACTTTGTTTCAATTTGAGTCTATGAACAGTGATTTTGCAAACTACTTGCTTCTAGGGTTTAGGATTTGCTTAGGGTTTAGGGAAATGGCTTCAAAACCTTTAAATGCGTTGTTCTTGTGAGATTCAAAGCCCTAGTTACTTTTTTCAAACAATTTGATCACTTTGTTTCAATTTGAGTCTACGAACAGTGATTTTGCAAACTACTTGCTTCTAGGGTTTAGGCAAATGGCTTCAAAACCTTTAAATGCGTTGTATTGTGAGATTCAAAGCCCTAGTTACTTTTTCAGATAATTTGATCGCTTTGTTTCAATTTGAGTCTATGAACAGTGACTTCCAAACTTCTTGCTTCTAGGGTCTAGGATTTGCTTTCGCTTTTAGTGAAACCGCTTTTAAGTCTTTCCATGCATTGTTCTAGTGAGATTCAAAGCCCTAGTTACTTTTTCAAACAATTTGATCACTTTGTTTCAATTTGAGTCTATGAACAGTGATTTTGCAAACTACTTGCTTCTAGGGTTTAGGATTTGCTTAGGGTTTAGGGAAATGGCTTCAAAACCTTTAAATGCGTTGTTCTTGTGAGATTCAAAGCCCTAGTTACTTTTTTAAACAATTTATCACTTTGTTTCAATTTGAGTCTATGAACAGTGATTTTCCAAACTTCTTGCTTCTAGGGTTCTAGGATTTGCTTTCGCTTTTAGTGAAACCACTTTTAAGTCTTTCCATGTGTTGTTCTAGTGAGATTCAAAGCCGTAGTTACCTTTTCAAACAATTTGATCACTTTGTTTCAATTTGAGTCTATGAACAGTGATTTTGCAAACTTCTTGCTTCAGGGTTTAGGATTTGCTTAGGGTTTAGGGAAATGGCTTTAAAACCGTTAAATGCGTTGTTCTTGTGAGATTCAAAGCCCTAGTTACTTTTTCAAACAATTTGATCACTTTGTTTCAATTTGAGTCTATGAATAGTGATTTTCCAAACCTCTTGCTTCTAGGGTTTAGGATTCGCTTTCGCTTTTAGGAAATGACTTCTAAGTCTTTCCAGGTGTTGTTTCTAGTGAGATTCAAAGCCCTAGTTACTTTTTCAAACAATTTGATCACTTTGTTTCAATTTGAGTCTATGAACAGTGATTTTGCAAACTACTTGCTTCTAGGGTTTAGGGAAATGGCTTCAAAACCTTTAAATGCGTTGTTATTGTGAGATTCAAAGCCCTAGTTACTTTTTCAGATAATTTGATCACTATGTTTCAATTTGAGTCTATGAACAGTGATTTTCCAAACTTCTTGCTTCTAGGGTCTAGGATTTGCTTTCGCTTTTAGTGAAACCGCTTTTAAGTCTTTCCTTGCATTGTTCTAGTGAGATTCAATGCCCTAGTTACTTTTCAAACAATTTGATCACTTTGTTTCAATTTGAGTCTATGAACAGTGATTTTGCAAACTACTTGCTTCTAGGGTTTAGGGATGATGCGCCCGAAAAGCAAGCGCATAATTTAACCCTGAAAATATCGTTAGTAGTAAAGCAAATAGGGATCGTTCTATTCCGGGGATTGAGGGTACACCTGTCATTATCAAACAATTAAACAATTAAAATTAAAACAAAGTATAATATTTACAAAGATATAACAAATATATACATATTTAAAAAGGGGGGGGATTTTGTTTTTGGTTTTTTAGAAAATAAAACTAAGTTAACAAAACAATTAAAATTTAAAAACATAAAAATACAAATGGAATGAGAGAACAAAGATCAAAAACCGAAACATATGATTAAAATTGATTCAAACCCTAATATTGTTCATCTAAGTCATGAGAAAGGAGTTGATCATGTGAAACGTTAAAAGCAAACAATTTCCCATATTTTACTTTTCAATGCTAATTAATCTAAGTGAAAGCACAAAGACTAATCCTATCAAACATGCATTCAAGCCCTAGAAAGCTAGTCAATCATAACATGTTCAACGCATTACACATAGAGAAAGGCTATCAACTCAAGTGTACAACTTAGTATGGAAAAGTCCACCTAATTGCAATTCTCTTTAATTAAATTCGATCTTTGTACAAAACCTTTACTACTTTGATTCAAGTTTACACAAAACGAAAAGTCGATTTCATGTTCTTAAACCTAGCAACAATCATGCATAAATCCTATAAGTGTCGACCCAAATAAGATTAATACACAAAGGATATCTATAACGCAAATTTAATTAAACAAACCCACATAAGCAACTCTTGAAGAACAATAATATGAATCTGAAAATTCTCAATTAATCATAAAAATTCCAGAAATTAATATTTGTTCATACATATATGTCAACTAGAACAAAACCAACGAATCAAAGCAAAGGTTACAAAGGAGAATCGGATTACACCGTGAGATGGAGATGAGATGAACGAATTGAGGATATGGTCTCTTGAATCTCGAAAGCAAGCTTCTAGGATGGTGATGGAGGATGATGCTCACGGCAATTCTTCTTCTCCCTTGGCCTTGCTTGGAATCGTGGCTTGCTCTAGAGGGTGGAGGAACTCACGGCTATGCTAAGAACTTTTCTGAATTTTTTTCAAAGTGTAAAAACGTAAAAGAGAGGACCCCTTGACGTTGAGAAAAGGGGAGAATATATAGGGGACGGCCTCCTTGCTCTCCAAGCCGTGTAAAACTCATGGAATTAATCTGAAAATTCCACATAATTTCCTCCAATAATATCTTGCCAAATAAGCCCTATGAGGTGGTTCAACCAATCACAAAATTCCATTTAATTCCCTAATAATCTTGGCCGAAATTCCCTTGATAATATTCTGATTTTATACTTTAAATTCGGCCAAAATTCCTTTAGGGAATATAGGAATGTATCTAGACCTCTTTTGAGCTTTTCTTGGTCTCCACCTTTTTCTCTTTCCTTTTATTTCTCCCTTGAATTTCTCTTGGCGTCAATCACCCTAGGGTTTCTTGATTTTCACGTTGATTACCTCTTTATCTCTCTCCCTTTGCACGGCAAACACATAAAATTACTCCTCCAAGAATATTTTCTTTCCATAAAAATAGCCCTAGAAAATCTCCACCGAAATCTTCTTTTAATTTCTGATTTTCACGCCATCTTCCTTGTTTATCTCTTAGGATTTTACGGCAACAACTCCCTAGAGTTTACTCTTTGCGTCAAACCCTAATTCCATGGGCTTTTATGGGCCTTTAATCCAATTGCCGAAAATCCACTTCATTCTTGAGAGTTTTTGGGCCTCCATGCGCCACCTTTATGCCATGTCATCATCTAGAGTCTTCAAGAAGCTTCTCTCATGCCATGTCACTTCATTAATTCGATCTCCATTCTTGGTTGGTTTAAGAGTCTTGTTTTGGCAAGCTTTCCTTTTCTGGACAGGGTTTCCTAGTTGGACCAGGAAAGCTTCATTTCTTCATTTCTGCTCATTTGTGCTTCCCTTTGTACTTCATTGATGTCGCTTTTGGCAAGCGACCAATTTAACCCTGAAATGTCGTTAGTAGCATATAATAAGTAGGGATCGTTCTATTCCGGGGATTGAGGGTACACCTGTCATTGTCAAACAATTAAACAATTAAAATTAAAACAAAGTATAATATTTACAAAAATATAACAAAATATATACATATTTACGAAAAAGGGGGGATTTTTGGTTTTTGGTTTTCTAATTTCGAAATTAAATCTAAGCTAACAAAACAATTAAAATGCAAAAACATAAAAATGCAAATGAAATGCACGAACAAAGATCAAATCGGAATTTATAATCAAAGTTAACTCAAGTTCATCATTGTTCATCATAGTCATGCAAGTGGAATTGATCATGTGAAACGTTCTAAGCAAACAATTTCCCATATTTTACTTTCAATGCTAATTAACCTAAGTGAAAGCACCTAAATTAATCCTATCAAACATGCAATCAAACCCTAGAAAGCTAGTTAATCATAACATGTTTAACGCATTAAGCATCTAGAAAGGCTATCAATTCAAATGTGCAACTTAGTATGAAAAAGTTCACCTAATTGCAATCTCCTTTGATTAAATTTCGGTTTTTGTACAAAACCTTTACTACTTATTGATTCAAGAACACAAAACCAAAAAGTTGATTCATGTTCTCAAATTCGTAGCAACATTCACATAAAAACCCTAAATGTTTCGAACCATTCAAGATCATACAAACGATTTCTATCATGCAAATTTAATCAAACACTCACACAAAAGCAACCATAAATCGCAATATATGAATCTGAAAACTAACAATTAATCATAAAATTTCAGAAAACAAAACTTGTTCATACATATGTGTCAACTAAGGCAAACCAACGAAAATTACAAAGCAAAGGTACAAGGAGAATCGGATTACACCGTGATGAAGATGAGATGAATGAAGTGATGATGTGGTCTCTTGAATCTCGAAAGCAATCTTCAAGGTGGAGGGTGGATGGTATGCACGGCTTGTCTTCTTCTTCCTTGGCCTTGCTTGCACTTCGTGGTTGCCCTAGAGGATGGAGAGGAGCACGGCTAGCTAGAGAGTTTTCTGATTTTTCTCAAAGTGTAAAACGTAAAAATGGAACTAGGAACTCTTGACGTTGAGAGAAGAGATGAATATATAGGGGACGGCCTCTAGGTCTTCAAGCCGTCCAAAACCCTAGAGAAACTCACGGCACATGCTTCTCCACATAATTTCCTCCAATCTTGCTGCCACATAAGCCCTATGAGGTGGTCAACCAATCACAAAATTCCAATATAAATTCCCTAAATAATCTTGCCGAAATATAGAGATATTTCTGATTTCCTTCACCAATTTCGGCAACAATATATTTAGAGAATAAAGGGGGATGAACCTAGACTCCTTTGAGAGCTTTTTGTGTTCAACACATATTCTCTTTCCTTAAAAGCTCCCTAAGAAATCTCCACGAATCTCTTTATTTTTCTGATTTTTCTCACGGCAAAAACCCTAATTTCTCTCTTCATTATCTCTTGGCCGAATCTCTAGGGTTGCACGGCATTCCCTCATTTTTCTCTTGCTTGGACGGCAAAGTCTTCTAGGGTTTCTTCAAGTGATTTTCTTTCCATAAAAATAGCCCTAAAAGATTTTTCCTTTTATTTTTCACGCCACCTTTTCCTTCCCTTTGGTTTTCACGGCAAAAATCTTTAGGGCTAGGGTTTGCGTCAAACCCTATGTCATGGGCTTTTATGGGCCTTGATCCAATTTGCCGAAAAAAAACAAGTCTTGAGAGTTTGGGCCTCCATGCGTCACCTCTGTGCCATGTCATCTTCCAACGTCACAACACTTTATTTTTCCATTTCTTTTTCATAGTAACGTTGGAAACTTCATAGGGGGCTTTCCTCCTTTCCACAGGGTTTCCTGGTTGGACCAGGAAAACTTCTTTTCTTCATTTCTGCTCATTTCTGTGGCTCATTGTTCTTCATCTTTGCTCCCCTTGGTGATCGCAAGCTCCTCTTTCCATTTGTGAGTTCATTTCCACTTTCTAGCTCGGGGTCCTGAAAATAGAAACTAGTAAGAAAAATAGAAACTTTCCTAAAATGAAAAATGGCAACTTTCCTAAACTAAAATGGGAAACTTTCTAAAAATGAAAAATGAAACTACTGAAAATGGAAACTTACAAAATGATAAATAGAAACTACAAAAATAGAAACTTTCTACAAATAGGAACTTTCCCAATCAAAGAATGGAAACTTTCCTAAACAGGGTTTTATTAAGGAAATAACGCAGAAAAATGTAGGGAAAAACAAGTAAAACGTCGCATTAAAATGCTCCTATCAAATTCCCCCACACTTAGCTTTTGCTAGTCCCTTAGCAAAATCACACTAAGACTCACACTAAAATTTACAGACTCTACAAAAACAATGACTCTATTGCCCTTCAACTATTTGTCTCAGCAATCTCTTACTTTCACAACACCAAGATTATCACTTAACCAAAATTCAATGTTAGGCATTCGAGAGTTAATTGAAACACATAATTTACACATACACAAGTAGGACTTGGTTGTAACAATGGTGATGGTTCTGTTAAGCATGTTTCAAACAAGTTTGATTCAATCCTCACAAGGCATATCCACTCTTTCTTCTCTCAGATCATGGCAATGCTTAAAAGCTTATACACTCAAGTATATGTGAAAGATAACAAAGTGTCACATATGTAAGAAACGAAAGCACATGTATAATTTTCTTTAAAGATCTCATGAAGGATACCAACTACTTGCACAGATGGACCCAAGCCATAGGTTCAACTCTTGTAACTCATCTCCACATCAAGGGCTGTCCCATCTTAAGGATCAAGAAGGTCTTCTGAAGGGTTGTAATGGGGCCAAGGCTCAAGGTTTTAA
The DNA here is from genome assembly GCA_024704745.1 of Rosa lucieae. Taxonomy (NCBI): domain Eukaryota; kingdom Viridiplantae; phylum Streptophyta; class Magnoliopsida; order Rosales; family Rosaceae; genus Rosa; species Rosa lucieae. The sequence continues at coordinate 12,903 of JANPXK010000077.1, forward strand.
GAAATGAAGGGTAAGGATTTATCAAAGTGTCCTAAAAACCTAGTAGAGCACATATAGATGTAGAAGCCTCAAGAAATCCACCAAGGCATTGCAAAAACGTCACTTTCCCTAGAGGTAACATAAAAGGGGCCTAATGTCTTCATGTTGGGCCCAATCTTCATTGTAAACTTCCCTTGAACTATAGTGAAATGGACAAAGGCCAAATTTTTCTGTAGGGCCTTCATTCAAAGTAAACTCCAAAATCACTAAGTATGGGGGACTAAAATCCATAAACATTTCTTTTTAGCCGTACACATCTTTTTCTTTTCATTTTTCACGGCTTTCACATATATTTTTCTTTTCTATGGATAAGTCTACCCCCACACTTGAACTTGCACCTCCTCTCGATCTTCATCCTTAGCATCAAACCCATGTAGTATGTCTCAAAAGATAGCTCCACTAAGTCCTTAGAACAAAGGGTAGGATTGTAACTATACTAAGCTCCATGGTTAAGGGTTTTAAGGGTGATGAATAAAAAGGCTCAATGTAGGCTCAAAGGGGTTTATCTAGGGGAGTCCCACGACGGGCACAATTGGGGACACAAGTTTATATGGCAATGGTGGTAATTCCTAGGGTGCCTCTATCCCTTCCAGAATCAGGGCCATGTATTGATATACGTCTCAACAAGCACAAGAGTGAATTCTAGCATTCTCTAGTCCATCAAACTTAATCTATGGCAAGCAGTCAATCAAATGAAGAATAATGAGATCATCAAAATATCGCCAAGAAATTAAGAATATATTTTTCAATTATCACTCCAAGAAAAAGGGACATGGCTCAATTATCTCACATGGGCTTTATGAATCAAAACTCATCCTAACATGCTCATATTCTGTACCAAAGTTTCGAAATCCATATCCACTACAAGGCACATATTTTTCATATATCTCAATTAACCAAAGAATACCATGTTTAAAAATCATCTCAATCTTGTGATCCTCTTTTAGTCATGATTTCAGAGATATAGAATCATCCTAGACAGTTGAAAGGGCATCCTAAGACTCAAAACAAAAACAAAAGCAACGAAATTTTTTGAGTTTTTGACATTTTTCAATTATTTTTGTATTTTTCAATATATGACTCAAGATAAAAGTGTAAATCCCTTCCCCCACACTTAAATATTGCATTGTCCTCAATGTAATCAAGAATAAGCATGCAATGAAACACTTAAGCATATAGGAAAGAGATTTACGAAAATAATGACTAAGTACAAAGAAAAATTGGAGGAGTAAAAGGGAAAGATAAAACAAATCTGCGTTGATGACTCCTCCACAGCAACTTCTGAATTGGGTTGCCTCCCAAGCAGCGCTTAATGTTTATAGTCTTTCAGCCTAGACTTGTACCTCCATTTAAACCTCAGGGGTTGGAACGTTTTGGAGGGGTACGGCCTCCACTTCATGTTCCACAAATGCCTCATAGTAAGGCTTCAAGCGATGGCCATTCACCTTGAACTCGTTGCCTGTTTGTTCACTCTTTATCTGCACAGCTCCATGAGGAAACACATGAGTGATAACAAAAGGCCCAATCCAACGAGAACGGAGCTTACCTGGGAATAGTTTGAGACGAGAATGGAAGAGAAGAACTTTTTGTCCCACAACAAAAGTCTTCCTTCGAATCATTTTATCATGGAATGCCTTAGTCTTATCCTTGTAGATTTTAGCACTTTCAAAGGCATCATTCCTTATCTCCTCTAACTCTTGCAATTGCAACTTCCTATGAAGCCCAGCTGCATCCATATCCATGTTGAACTGCTTCACAGCCCACCAAGCTTTGTGCTCCAACTCCACAGGTAAATGGCAAGGTTTGCCATAGATAATTCGATATGGTGACATACCTATGGGAGTTTTGTATGCAGTTCTGTAGGCCCATAGAGCATCCTCTAAACGCAAGGACCAGTCCTTCCTGTTGGGGTTCACAGTCTTCTCCAATATCCCCTTAATCTGACGATTAGAGACCTCAGCCTGCCCACTAGTTTGTGGGTGATAAGGTGTAGAAACCTTATGTGTGACATCATATCTCCTCAAGAGAGCCTCAATCGTCCGATTGCAAAAATGGGATCCTCCATCACTAATGAGAACTCTAGGCATTCCAAACCTGCTAAAGATGTTAGACTTGATAAAATCTGCAACAACCTTAGAGTCATTAGTTCTAGTGGCCTTTGCTTCCACCCATTTGGAAACATAGTCCACTGCAAGTAAGATATAGAGAAACCCAAAAGATGAAGGGAATGGTCCCATGAAATCTATACCCCAGACATCAAAGATTTCCACAGTTATGATATTAGTCAAGGGCATTTGATCTCTAGGACCTAGGTTTCCTGTTCTTTGGCACTTATCACAAGTTAAACAATAGGCATGTGCGTCCTTAAACAATGTTGGCCAATAGAACCCAGACTCTAATACCTTAAATGCAGTCTTCTTAGACCCAAAGTGTCCCCCACATGCTTTAGAATGGCAAAAAGAAAGTATGGCATTTTGTTCATGTTCAGGCACACATCTCCTAATCAGTTGATCAGGGCAATATTTCCATAGATAAGGTTCATCCCAAACAAATTGCTTAACAATTTTCTTTAGCCTATCCTTATGAGCACGTGACATGGTATCAGGAATCTTTCTAGATACAATAAAGTTCACAATATCTGCATACCATGGTTCACTTACCTGAAGTCCAAAGAGCTGCTCATCTGGAAATGTCTCCACCAAAGGGAGATGATCTTCTTCATGCACCAAGCGACTCAAGTGGTCAGCTACCACGTTTTCACTACCCTTCTTGTCCTTGATCCACATCAAACTCTTGCAAGAGTAGGAATCCATCTGATAAGCCTTGGTTTCGCCTCCTTCTTGGTCATCAAGTATTTCAAAGCTGCATGGTCAGTAAATATAGTAACTTTGGTACCAAGTAAGTAAGAGCGAAACTTTTCAAGGGCAAAGACAACTGCAAGGAGCTCTTTCTCTGTGGTGGAGTAATTCATTTGTGCATCATTAAGAGTCCTTGAGGCGTAGTAGATGGCATAGGGTAGCTTGTCCTTCCTTTGCCCCAAAACAGCTCCAACTGCATAGTCAGAGGCGTCACACATCAACTCAAAGGGCAAGGACCAATCTGGAGGTAACATGATGGGGGCAGACGTCAACAACTCCTTAAGCTTGTCAAAAGCTTCTTGACACTCCTTGTCAAAGTGAAAGGGCACATCCTTCTGGAGTAGTTGACATAAGGGTCTCGAAATCTTAGAGAAGTCCTTGATGAACCTCCTGTAAAAACCTGCATGGCCAAGGAAAGAACGAATCTCTCTCACAGAAGTGGGAGAGGGTAAGTGACGCACAATATCCACCTTGGCCTTATCAACCTCTATACCCCTAGCAGAGACAATATGTCCTAGAACTATCCCTTGTTGAACCATAAAATGGCATTTTTCCCAATTAAGTACAAGGTTAGTTTCCATGCAACGTTTCAAAATTATCTCCAGATTATTAAGACAATCATCAAAATTCTTTCCAAAAACTGAAAAGTCATCCATGAATACCTCTATGATTTTCTCAATATAATCTGAAAAGATACTTACCATACATCTCTGAAACGTACCTGGAGCGTTGCAAAGTCCGAAGGGCATACGTCTGTAGGCAAATGTTCCAAAGGGGCAAGTGAAGGTTGTCTTCTCTTGATCTTCATTTGCAATTGCAATCTGGTTGTAACCAGAGTATCCATCCAGGAAGCAATAGTAGTCATGTCCAGCTAGGCGCTCAAGCATCTGATCAATGAATGGGAGAGGAAAGTGATCTTTCCTTGTGGTTGCGTTGAGCCTCCTATAATCAATGCACACTCTATGGCCTGTGACTGTCCTTTGGGGTACCAGTTCGTTATCAGCATTCTTCACCACAGTGATCCCAGACTTCTTGGGCACGACCTGAACTGGGGAGACCCACTTGGAGTCTGAAATGGGGTAGATTACCCCACAATCAAGGAGTTTGATAACCTCCTTCTTCACTACTTCCATCATTGGAGGATTGAGACGACGTTGAGCCTCTCTAGTGGGTTTAGACCCCTCCTCCAGAAGTATCCTATGGACGCAAGTTGTAGGGCTGATTCCCTTGATGTCCGCCAATGTCCATCCTATGGCGGTTTTGTGTTGCTTCAACATTTCCACCAACTTCTCTTCTTGTGGAGTCGATAGTGCAGAGGACACAATCACTGGTAAGGTCTCCTAGACAGGACCCGCCCCGAATTCCACCCTGGAATCCGAAGAGGCCCTGCGGGACCCACCTTTAAAGGAGATTTACCAAAATTTTCGGCATAACCTCCCTCAAAAATGGATAACCCATAATCCTGCGGAAAGCCAATAATTCACTTCTAATAACCCAACCATAACTCCTGGAGCCACTCTGCTCCCAAATTCATCCAAACCCATCTCAAAGTTAAAAACATTAAACATAATCTCCGAAAGGTACAAGTTACTACAATCACCCAAGTTAGGTCATAGACCTCAAATATAATACATATAAGTTGGGTCACATATCCCTTAGTAATCAGAGCATTCTAGGAATATAAATAGACAAGGAATACAGTAGGTTAACCAGGTAACCTACAGAATGTGATGGCGGAAGCAGGTGCGGTAACTATGGCTCACTCTCCTACACCGAGCAACAGTACTGCAATCTGGGCATTTGAAACCGAAGGGCCCAGGGAAAAGTATATAAAAACATTAGCGTGAGTGGACAAAAATAAATAATTGAAAGAAAAAGGGTTTTATACTTTTCCACATTTATTTCCATAAAACTCCCGATGCATGCAATAATTAAGAAAAGACCGACTAGCCCCGCTAGTCAAGAACAACAACAAAAGAACATGGGGAAAATGGGTTCACCATACGGGAATGGAGCCCCTCAGGCTCTACCTACCCTCGACTGCCACCCACACATAGATTGTGTGAGGAGGAGAACTAATAACCTCAACTACCATTCGCACATAGATTGTGCGAGGAGGAGAATATCACCTCGACTACCACCCACGTGAGGAGGAGAAAACTACCTCACTGCCACCCACAAACACAAAGTAAGTGAGGAGGAGACCTAAGCACCGGACCCGCGTATGGTGAAAAAGAAGATAGTAGAAAGCCAAGAAAACTGTATAATTTCCCCACGTATTTCACAAAATAAGAATCCACATGTATAAAGACGTGACCCCGCACGCCAAGCTCATCTCAAGTTCAAATATAATTAGGGTAAAAAAATAAGTATAAAGTTATACTTCCTCGAAAACTCATTAATAATCTCAAATCGTTGAATATAAATAATTATAAATAAAACTAAATAGTATAAATTGGTCCGCATAAATCAGAATCCTCAAATCAAGCATAACGAAATTTAATTCAAATGTTCAGACCAAAATCAAATGCTCGATAATTAAGTTGATAATTCAATATCTTAGAACTTGCGGAATTTAATTTGCATGCATCAACTAAAATCAAAGGTCCACTCACAATATGCGGTCAATCCTGACGTCGCTCGGGATTCTCCTCGTATGGAGACTCCTCTCGTCCTGTACGAATAACAATCATAAATATATAATTCACAGGACGGAACTTTAACTTTACGATACTTATAATTGGAAATTCAAACACACCCCCTTCCTAAAATCCAACCTCAACTCTCCACAACATCCATCCTTAATACTCCAACATTAATCTTTCATCGATGCAATATCTAGAGTGAATTCGAAAGGAATTCGGCGATCGAATTCACGAAAATCAATAATTAATCAATTAAACTCAATTCGTAATTCCTCCGATTTCCACCAAACTTCATGCATTACATTCTACAATCATTATAGGGTATATGGGATTAAAACTACAATTAATACGCAGCTCTACGCGCCACCACGCGCTACCTACAGTAGCGACGCGTGGGGACCACGCGCCGGCGGCCACTTCCTCCGATGACCACCAAACTCCGGCACTAGCATCTACACAACAAGCCCAACCAACTTCCCAACTACAACATCATCCAATTTTACCTCGAAGTGGTCGAACCAAGCCCGTGAAGGAAAGCCCCGAAGCTTCAAGAACCCTAGAAATGAAAAATCATCAATTCAACCTCTACAATGCAAATTGGAACGAACTACCTTAGGGGAAATGATCACCATCAAAAACCGAACCTTCGATGCTAACCTGGTGGCCGGAGGTGGCCGGAATGGCCGGAAATCGGCGAAACCCCAAAACTGCAACCGGAGCAAACCTTGCTTCGATCCGGACTTTCACAGCCAAAACTCCACAATCCTAGGTCACTGGTGTCCAGAGCGGGTTGAGGCGCCCCTGTGGTGACCGGTTGCACGCCGGATGGTGGCCGGAAAGTGGGGAATCGGAGGGAGGAAGAAAAACCCGAAGGAGAAAGGGGGAGAGTCGGGGGAGAGGAGAGAGACAGAGGGGTGGGTTTCCGGTTTTGGAAACCTACCCGGGTAACTTTCCCTATATATCAAAAATTTACCATGAACAGTAATTTTTGTAATTCACTCATAACTTTTGCATACGAACTCCGATTTTTACGTACCACGTATGCACGCGCTCGGTTTAACGTCCTCTACAACTTTCATGAAGGAAATTTTCTCAAATTTTGACCCGAACAAAAAGTCAACTTTTAGGGCCACTAAACGTACTGAAACGATAGTAAAAGTGAAAATAAAGGTCGTCTACCGTCCAAATGACTAGTAAACAGTAATTGAGATACGGGACGTCACAATCTCCCCTCCTTATAAAAATTTCGTCCTCGAAATTCACACGAACAACTGCACTTAACTAGACTAACTCTGTTGATTACGTGTCCCCTAGTGAAACAATATAAGAAAAATAACACAAGGGAAAGAATTTCATACCATCGGTAGTATCTGGAGGAACGTGATCTTCCTGCTGAAACATGGCATGAAGTCTCGTCCGAGTTGCTGGACGTCCACGGCGGCCACTACCTCGTTGCGTACCGCCCTTAACAGAACTAGTGGGAGTGCCGCCCCTAACAGAACTAGTATGAGTGCCGCTAGATGAACCTCCTGATGCATAAGTAGAACCCTGACCGACGTCTAGAGTAACATCCTGAGTCAAAGTAGGGCAATCCCTCCTATAATGACCCTGCTGTCCACACTGATAGCACGTCACATCCCTTGTCCAACGCTGGGGACGATCCCTCCAAGTATGGAATCCCTCTGAGGTACCACCATACTGACTAGTGCCGTCACTGAACTGCCACTCAGACTGTCCACCCCCCATATAAAGTCCTCCAAAATCCGATAAGGTGGTCGAGTCTGAACTGACAAGTCTACTACCTCCAGAAGATCCTGAACCAGAAGTGGAAGCAGCCCTCTTAGATGGACCCTGGCTAGGGCCACCAGGATCCCTAGGGTGAAATCCAGCAGGTGAGTCTGACTCAATGTCCATGGCATAAGATACTGCCTCAGCAAAGCTCCGGTACGGTGTGCCTAACATCTTATCCTTAAACTTTCCTCCAAGTCCCAAGACAAATCTACGAATCTTACTTTGCTCAGTACGAACCAAATCCGGCACATGATGGGCCAAGGAGAGAAACTCCTGCTCAAACTCCAACACTGACTGCTCATCTCTCTTCACCAAGCTCAAGAACTGGTCTTGCATCCGATTAAGGTGGGCATCACTAAAATATCGTCCATAGAAATGAGTCTTGAACATATCCCATGTCATGGGGCCAACATTTGCAGGGTCATTAGTAACATCAATCCACCAATGCCAGGCGGTATCCTCCAGAAACTGTACTGCCAAATTCACTTTCCTATCCTCTGGAAGGTCCATCTGGGAGAAAACTCTCTCCATCCTGTCAATCCACCGCTGAGCCTCTACAGGTGAGGCAGCAGAAGTAAAAGTCTGAGCCCCATGCCTCCTAGCACGCTCTACAGTATAGTCAGTACGTGACCCGGGGAGCGCTGCGGCAATCTGCCGAAAGAACGGTCCAAAAGTATCCGCAAACCCCCTAGGTATCGGCTCATCTTCCTCAACCGGAGTTCTCTCACGTGTTCGGCGATTACGAGCCATAGTACCTGAAGAAAGAGTATTTAGGAAGTTCAAGGATCAGTACAACAAGGTATCTACTTTACATGCATAATAACACACTAGTACCGAAGAGCACACGATGGGGATCCGCCGCGGTCGGGCCATCACTCGGGAGGTACCAGGCGTCATTAGGCATATAAAGTAGCAAGGAAGTAAGGAAGTCTACAGAATCTAGAAACCTAGTGCTCTGATACCAACTGACAGGACCCGCCCCGAATTCCACCCTGGAATCCGAAGAGGCCCTGCGGGACCCACCTTTAAAGGAGATTTACCAAAATTTTCGGCATAACCTCCCTCAAAAATGGATAACCCATAATCCTGCGGAAAGCCAATAATTCACTTCTAATAACCCAACCATAACTCCTGGAGCCACTCTGCTCCCAAATTCATCCAAACCCATCTCAAAGTTAAAAACATTAAACATAATCTCCGAAAGGTACAAGTTACTACAATCACCCAAGTTAGGTCATAGACCTCAAATATAATACATATAAGTTGGGTCACATATCCCTTAGTAATCAGAGCATTCTAGGAATATAAATAGACAAGGAATACAGTAGGTTAACCAGGTAACCTACAGAATGTGATGGCGGAGCAGGTGGCGGTAACTATGGCTCACTCTCCTACACCGAGCAACAGTACTGCAATCTGGGCATTTGAAACCGAAGGGCCCAGGGAAAAGTATATAAAAACATTAGCGTGAGTGGACAAAAATAAATAATTGAAAGAAAAAGGGTTTTATACTTTTCCACATTTATTTCCATAAAACTCCCGATGCATGCAATAATTAAGAAAAGACCGACTAGCCCCGCTAGTCAAGAACAACAACAAAAGAACATGGGGAAAATGGGTTCACCATACGGGAATGGAGCCCCTCAGGCTCTACCTACCCTCGACTGCCACCCACACATAGATTGTGTGAGGAGGAGAACTAATAACCTCAACTACCATTCGCACATAGATTGTGCGAGGAGGAGAATATCACCTCGACTACCACCCACGTGAGGAGGAGAAAACTACCTCACTGCCACCCACAAACACAAAGTAAGTGAGGAGGAGACCTAAGCACCGGACCCGCGTATGGTGAAAAGAAGATAGTAGAAAGCCAAGAAAACTGTATAATTTCCCCACGTATTTCACAAAATAAGAATCCACATGTATAAAGACGTGACCCCGCACGCCAAGCTCATCTCAGGTTCAAATATAATTAGGGTAAAAAAAAATAAGTATAAAGTTATACTTCCTCGAAAACTCATTAATAATCTCAAATCGTTGAATATAAATAATTATAAATAAAACTAAATAGTATAAATTGGTCCGCATAAATCAGAATCCTCAAATCGAGCATAACGAAATTTAATTCAAATGTTCAGACCAAAATCAAATGCTCGATAATTAAGTTGATAATTCAATATCTTAGAACTTGCGGAATTTAATTTGCATGCATCAATTAAAATCAAAGGTCCACTCACAATATGCGGTCAATCCTGACGTCGCTCGTGATTCTCCTCGTATGGAGACTCCTCTCGTCCTGTACGAATAACAATCATAAATATATATAATTCACAGGACGGAACTTTAACTTTACGATACTTATAATTGGAAATTCAAAACATCCCCCCTTCCTAAAATCCAACTCCTCAACTCTCCACAACATCCATCCTTAATACTCCAACATTAATCTTTCATCGATGCAATATCTAGAGTGAATTCGAAAGGAATTCGGCGATCGAATTCACGAAAATCAATAATTAATCAATTAAACTCAATTCGTAATTCCTCCGATTTCCACCAAACTTCATGCATTACATTCTACAATCATTATAGGGTATATGGGATTAAAACTACAATTAATACGCAGCTCTACGCGCCACCACGCGCTACCTACAGTAGCGACGCGTGGGGACCACGCGCCGGCGGCCACTTCCTCCGATGACCACCAAACTCCGGCACTAGCATCTACACAACAAGCCCAACCAACTTCCCAACTACAACATCATCCAATTTTACCTCGAAGTGGTCGAACCAAGCCCGTGAAGGAAAGCCCCGAAGCTTCAAGAACCCTAGAAATGAAAAATCATCAATTCAACCTCTACAATGCAAATTGGAACGAACTACCTTAGGGGAAATGATCACCATCAAAAACCGAACCTTCGATGCTAACCTGGTGGCCGGAGGTGGCCGGAATGGCCGGAAATCGGCGAAACCCCAAAACTGCAACCGGAGCAAACCTTGCTTCGATCCGGACTTTCACAGCCAAAACTCCACAATCCTAGGTCACTGGTGTCCAGAGCGGGTTGAGGCGCCCCTGTGGTGACCGGTTGCACGCCGGATGGTGGCCGGAAAGTGGGGAATCGGAGGGAGGAAGAAAAACCCGAAGGAGAAAGGGGGAGAGTCGGGGGAGAGGAGAGAGACAGAGGGGTGGGTTTCCGGTTTTGGAAACCTACCCGGGTAACTTTCCCTATATATCAAAAATTTACCATGAACAGTAATTTTTGTAATTCACTCATAACTTTTGCATACGAACTCCGATTTTTACGTACCACGTATGCACGCGCTCGGTTTAACGTCCTCTACAACTTTCATGAAGGAAATTTTCTCAAATTTTGACCCGAACAAAAAGTCAACTTTTAGGGCCACTAAACGTACTGAAACGATAGTAAAAGTGAAAATAAAGGTCGTCTACCGTCCAAATGACTAGTAAACAAGTAATTGAGATACGGGACGTCACACTCCTTGTCCCCTAAGTAGACATACTTCAAATGGTCTGGAAGAGGTTTTAGCTCAAGTTCTGGGGCCTGGACCACTGAAGGTAAAGTCTTGTTAGTGGATAACTGAATGGACAAGGGAGAAACAGACTTACCTATATAGGGAGATGCCTCAAGGAAGGAGACATTTTCAATAATTTTCTCCTCACAAGTGTCTTTCAACTTGTCCTCTGAAATGGTGACTCCTTCCTTTGTATAGCCTACCCCACTCTCAAGGGTAGTGACTAAGGTATCCTCATGCATAATGTCAAACATTTTCTGCGCAAGTTCATCCAAAATATCAGTAGAAAAACAATCATGAACCTCTAGGGGATACCTCATGGCTTCAAAAATGTTAAAGCCAATAATGTCACCATCGAACTCCATTGTAAGAGAACCTTCATACACATCAATCTTCGTCCTAGCTGTCCTTAAGAAAGGACGTCCCAAAAGTAATGGAGTGGAACTCACAGGAGAGTCCTCCATTTCTAAAACATAAAAATCTGCTGGGAAGATAAGATGGTTCACTTGTACAAGCACATCCTCCAACAAACCTCTAGGGTAGGCATTGGATCTATCAGCTAATTGAATGATAACATTGTCAGATTTAAGTTCCCCTAGACCTAGGGTTTCATAAACAGAGTAGGGCATAACATTAACAGATGCTCCTAGGTCTAGCATGGCATTCTTAAATCTAGAATTACCAATAGTACAAGGAATGGTAAAGCTTCCAGGATCCTTACACTTTGGAGGAATCTTCCTCTGAATTAGGGTAGAGACATTCTCACTTACCTTTACCACCTCCTTTTCACGGTTTACTCTCCTAGTAGTGCAAAGCTCTTTGAGGAACTTGGCATACTTAGGGACTTGCTTGATGGCCTCTAGGAGGGGTAGGTTGACTTGCACCTTCTTGAAAGTTTCCAAGATAGCTTGGTCACTTTCATCCTTCTTAGATTGGGCAAACCTGCGTGGGAAGGGTATGCAAGAAGAAGAAGGGTTAGCAATAACCGAATTTGTTAAGTTAGAATGACTACCTTTTATTTCCGGTTTTGCCTTTGATGGTGAGGATGCCTTGGTTTCTTCTTTGGACGTTGCAGGGTCCTTCTCAATACCCAACTTGGTGGGTTCTTGGTCTTCCTCAATCTCTATGCTCACTTGGGCCTTCTTTGACCCCTTTGGTTGATCCATGAACATTCTTCCACTCCTTGTAGTAACAACTGATGCATTCTCCACATTAGGGTTAGGTATGGTGTTACTAGGGAGCTTTCCAGTTTCGTGGATCTTGCTCATGAAATCCACAACTTGACCCATTTGCTTCTTGAGCTCTGCAATGTCCTTCGTGTGGGTCTGTTGTCCTTGAATTAAAGCCTGTGTAGAGTTTGTCAAGGCTTGGGTAGAACTAGTCAAGGCTTCCAATGTTTTATCATAGTGGGCCATTGAAGGGCCTGAGTTCTGGGGAGGAGGAGGCATGTAAGGCCTTTGAAAAGATGATCCTTGGAATGAAGGCCCTTATGGACGTTGGAAGTTCCCACCAAGAGGATTCTGAACATTATCATTGTTGGTCCACTTGAAGTTGGGATGGTCCCTCCATCCTGGGTTGTAAGTATTGGAGTAAGGGTCATGTCTAGGACGTTGAGGTCCTCCTTGATATCCTCCTTGATACCCTCCAATAGCATTCGCAGATTCCCATCCTCCATTCTCATTGAGTTGAGGGCATTGATCTGTAACATGCCCTTGCATAGAGCATACTCCACAAGCTATGGTTGCACTTGGTCCCTTGGAACTTACCACTTGGTTCATGAGGAGAGTAAGCTTATTCAGTTGGTCCTCAATGGCAGTATTCTTGCTTATCTCATGGACCCTACGAGTAGAGTGTCCTATCCCCTCATATTGTTGGGTGTTTAGGGCACGATTAGCGATAAGTTCCTTCCCAACTGCAGGTGACTTATCCACAAAGGCTCCTCCAGCTGCAGCATCCAACATTGGCTAGGGAAAAACAAGTAAAACGCCGCATTAAAATGCTCCTATCATTCATCTTGTCTCCCTCCAACGTTGGCTAGCTTCTCTCTCCATTTGTGAGTTCATTTCCACTTTTTAGTTCGGAAGTCCTGAAAATAGAAACTAATAAGAAAAATAGAAACTTTCCTAAAATGAAAAATGGCAACTTTCCTAAACTGAAAATGGAAACTTCCTAAAAATGAAAAATAGAAACTACAAAATAGAAACTTTCTACAAATAGGAACTTTCCCAATCAAAGAATGAAAACTTTCCTAAACAGCGTTTTACTAAGGAAATAACACAAGAAATGTAGGAAAAAGCAAGTAACAGGTCGCATTAAAATGCTCCTATCACTAAACCCTAGAAGCAAGTAGCTTGCAAAATCACTGTTCATAGACTCAAATTGAAACAAAGTGATCAAATTGTTTGAAAAAGTAACTAGGGCTTTGAATCTCACTAGAACAACGCATGGAAAGACTTAAAAGCGGTTTCACTAAAAGCGAAAGCAAATCCTAGAACCTAGAAGCAAGTAGTTTGCAAAATCACAGTTCATAGACTCAAATTGAAACAAAGTGATCAAATTATCTGAAAAAGTAACTAGGGCTTTGAATCTCACAATAACAACGCATTTAAAGGTTTTGAAGCCATTTCCCTAAACCCTAGAAGCAAGTAGTTTGCAAAATCACTGTTCATAGACTCAAATTGAAACAAAGTGATCAAATTGTTTGAAAAAGTAACTAGGGCTTTGAATCTCACTAGAACAACGCCTGGAAAGACTTAGAAGTCATTTCACTAAAAGCGAAAGCGAATCCTAAACCCTAGAAGCAAGAGGTTTGGAAAATCACTATTCATAGACTCAAATTGAAACAAAGTGATCAAATTGTTTGAAAAAGTAACTAGGGCTTTGAATCTCACAAGAACAACGCATTTAAAGGTTTTGAAGCCATTTCCCTAAACCCTCAGCAAATCCTAAACCCTAGAAGCAAGTAGTTTGGAAAATCACTGTTCATAGACTCAAATTGAAACAAAGTGATCAAATTATCTGAAAAAGTAACTAGGGCTTTGAATCTCACAATAACAACGCATTTAAAGGTTTTGAAGCCATTTCCCTAAACCCTAGAAGCAAGTAGTTTGCAAAATCACTGTTCATAGACTCAAATTGAAACAAAGTGATCAAATTATCTGAAAAAGTAACTAGGGCTTTGAATCTCACTAGAACAACGCATTTAAAGGTTTTGAAGCCATTTCCCTAAACCCTAGAAGCAAGTAGTTTGCAAAATCACTGTTCTTAGACTCAAATTGAAACAAAGTGATCAAATTGTTTGAAAAAGTAACTAGGGCTTTGAATCTCACTAGAACAACGCCTGGAAAGACTTAGAAGTCATTTCACCAAAAGCGAAAGCGAATCCTAAACCCTAGAAGCAAAAGGTTTGGAAAATCACTATTCATAGACTCAAATTGAAACAAAGTGATCAAATTGTTTGAAAAAGTAACTAGGGCTTTGAATCTCACAAGAACAACGCATTTAAAGGTTTTGAAGCCATTTCCCTAAACCCTCAGCAAATCCTAAACCCTAGAAGCAAGTAGTTTGGAAAATCACTGTTCATAGACTCAAATTGAAACAAAGTGATCAAATTATCTGAAAAAGTAACTAGGGCTTTGAATCTCACAATAACAACGCATTTAAAGGTTTTGAAGCCATTTCCCTAAACCCTAGAAGCAAGTAGTTTGCAAAATCACTGTTCATAGACTCAAATTGAAACAAAGTGATCAAATTGTTTGAAAAAGTAACTAGGGCTTTGAATCTCACTAGAACAACGCCTGGAAAGACTTAGAAGTCATTTCACTAAAAGCGAAAGCGAATCCTAAACCCTAGAAGCAAGAGGTTTGGAAAATCACTATTCATAGACTCAAATTGAAACAAAGTGATCAAATTGTTGAAAAAGTAACTAGGGCTTTGAATCTCACAAGAACAACGCATTTAAAGGTTTTGAAGCCATTTCCCTAAACCCTCAGCAAATCCTAAACCCTGAGAAGCAAGTAGTTTGGAAAATCATTGTTCATAGACTCAAATTGAAAAAAAGTGATCAAATTATCTGAAAAAGTAACTAGGCTTTGAATCTCACAATAACAACGCATTTAAAGGTTTTGAAGCCATTTCCCTAAACCCTAGAAGCAAGTAGTTTGCAAAATCACTGTTCATAGGCTCAAATTGGAACCAAAGGGACAAATTTTTTGAAAAAGTAACTAGGGCTTTGAATCTCACAATAACAACGCATTTAAAGGTTTTGAAGCCATTTCCCTAAACCCTAGAAGCAAGTAGTTTGCAAAATCACTGTTCATAGACTCAAAAAACAAAGTGATCAAATTGTTTGAAAAAGTAACTAGGGCTTTGAATCTCACTAGAACAACGCCTGGAAAGACTTAGAAGTCATTTCACTAAAAGCGAAAGCGAATCCTAAACCCTAGAAGCAAGAGGTTTGGAAAATCACTATTCATAGACTCAAATTGAAACAAAGTGATCAAATTGTTTGAAAAAGTAACTAGGGCTTTGAATCTCACAAGAACAACGCATTTAAAGGTTTTGAAGCCATTTCCCTAAACCCTCAGCAAATCCTAAACCCTAGAAGCAAGTAGTTTGGAAAATCACTGTTCATAGACTCAAATTGAAACAAAGTGATCAAATTATCTGAAAAAGTAACTAGGGCTTTGAATCTCACAATAACAACGCATTTAAAGGTTTTGAAGCCATTTCCCTAAACCCTAGAAGCAAGTAGTTTGCAAAATCACTGTTCATAGACTCAAATTGAAACAAAGTGATAAAATTGTTTGAAAAGTAACTAGGGCTTTGAATCTCACTCAGAACGCCTGGAAAGACTTAGAAGTCATTTCACTAAAAGCGAATGCGAATCCTAAACCCTAGAAGCAAGAGGTTTGGAAAATCACTATTCATAGACTCAAATTGAAACAAAGTGATCAAATTGTTTGAAAAAGTAACTAGGGCTTTGAATCTCACAAGAACAACGCATTTAAAGATTTTGAAGCCATTTCCCTCAACCCTCAGCAAATCCTAAACCCTAGAAGCAAGTAGTTTGGAAAATCACTGTTCATAGACTCAAATTGAAACAAAGTGATCAAATTATCTGAAAAAGTAACTAGGGCTTTGAATCTCACAATAACAACGCATTTAAAGGTTTTGAAGCCATTTCCCTAAACCCTAGAAGCAAGTAGTTTGCGAAATCACTGTTCATAGACTCAAATTGAAACATAGTGATCAAATTGTTTGAAAAAGTAACTAGGGCTTTGAATCTCACTAGAACAACGCCTGGAAAGACTTAGAAGTCATTTCACTAAAAGCGAAAGCAAATCCTAGAACCTAGAAGCAAGAGGTTTGTAAAATTACAGTTCATAGACTCAATTGAAACAAAGTGATCAAATTATCTAAAAAAGTAACTAGGGCTTTGAATCTCACAATAACAACGCATTTAAAGGTTTTGAAGCCATTTCCCAAAACCCTAGAAGCAAGTAGTTGCAAATCACTGTTCATAGACTCAAATTGAAACAAAGTGATAAATTGTTTGAAAAAGTAACTAGGGCTTTGAATCTCACAAGAACAACGCATAAAAAAAGGTTTTGGAAGCCATTTCCCTAAACCCTAAGCAAATCCTAAACCCTAGAAGCAAGAAGTTTGCAAAATCACTGTTCATAGACTCAAATTGAAACAAAGTGATCAAATTGTTTGAAAAGGTAACTACGGCTTTGAATCTCACTAGAACAACGCATGGAAAGACTTAAAAGTGGTTTCACTAAAAGCGAAAGCAAATCCTAGACCCTAAAAGCAAGAAGTTTGGAAAATCACTGTTCATAGACTCAAATTGACACAAAGTGATAAATTGTTTGAAAAAGTAACTAGGGCTTTGAATCTCACAAGCACAACGCATTTAAAGGTTTTGAAGCCATTTCCCTAAACCCTAAGCAAATCCTAAACCCTAGAAGCAAGTAGTTTGCAAAATCACTGTTCATAGACTCAAATTGAAACAAAGTGATCAAATTGTTTGAAAAAGTAACTAGGGCTTTGAATCTCACAATAACAACGCATTTAAAGGTTTTTAAGCTATTTCCCTAGACCCTCAGCAAATCCTAAACCCTAGAAGCAAGTAGTTTGGAAAATCACTGTTCATAGACTCAAATTGAAACAAAGTGATCAAATTGTTTGAAAAAAGTAAACTACGGCTTTGAAT
>JANPXK010000078.1:0-10763 GCA_024704745.1 Rosa lucieae
AATTTTAATTCAATAAATGGAAACCGGGCGTGGGGCTGAGCCTCCCAGCTAGGCTGGGTTCCAAACCCCTTTAAAAAAAAAAAAAAAACCTAAATATCTAAATTGATTGGGAAGTTGATATCTGAAAAGAAATTGCTTAATATGGAATACAATATATTGCACATGAGGAAATTAATTTTTGAAAGTATACTTGTTTTGTTGATCCCAAAATTTTCAATAGACAATAATGATTTTTAAATGTGAATGATAGCTTCTATTTTAGTGTAAATATGTCATTAGAAAAAAATTCCCAATGAACTTTACTTGTTCATTATTAGCTACTTTGTACTTTTTTGTTTGTATAAGACATGTTAGTACTTAGCTGACTTTCAATTTCAATGTGAATGATATATGACTTCAATTTTAGTGTGAATATGTTATTAGGGAAAGATTCCCCGTTGAACTTTACTAGTGGCTACTTAGTACTTACTTGTTCGTGCAAGACACACTAGCTTATTTTAAGTTTCAGTGGATGATGGCTTCTATTTTAGTGTGAATATGTCATTCGGAAAGGGTCTCCAGTAAACTTTACTGGCTCATTATTAGCTACTTAGTACTTATTGTTCGTGTAAGACATGCTAGCTAACTTTAAATTTCAGTATGGATGATGACTTCTATTTTAGTGTAATTATGTCATTAGAAAAAGGTCCCCAGTGAACTTTTGTCACGCCCCTGATTTTTACAACAATAAAAATCGATATATATAATCCCATAATTATACATGCGTGAATATTCAGTCATCAATACAAATACCTGGAACATCTTTCCCTTAAAACAAGTACTTACTGATACACTGAATCATCCAAGTTAATATACACTCGCTCCACAGAGTTATATATTATACAAATTTACGAATTTAATTGTCATCACAATAAAACGTAAATGCTCCTCAGAGCTTACTGCATAGCGGAAGTCATATATTGGCAAAGCCAACAAAATTGCTTCCTACCCGTTCTGCTGCCAACAAGCTCCTTCAGCCTCAGCCACGATTTTCCTGACCTGCAGGATTAGCCCCTACACCTTTACATGGTGCACCGGGGTTGCCAAACAACAAACCCGGTAAGCTTCTTCAAGCTCGTATGAGTAACTCATGAACATCAATCAACAACTCACATCAATCTACTTAAGGAAACATGCAGCCATGAATCCTTCTAACATTCAATATCCTTTCCACAGAAGGACAACATGAGTCACCACTATGACCATGCCTTATTTGCTAACTTAACCATCAGTAGCAATTCACGTCTCATCTAGACAATTAAAGAAGAATGCCATCGAAACTCTCCTTAAGCTGCATACCTATGAGTCTCAAGCAACCTCGACCATTACTCCCATAAGCTATCATGGCAGATAAACTAGAACTCTATTGAAATTGTAATCACTCGTCCTAACCAGGACGTGTACCTATTCCTGCCTTGATCACCATCTGTGATCTATCACCATCTGTGATCTGTCACCATCTGTGACATATGATTCAGACTCCGTCTAGTCAGGAAATCAACATCAAGGTCGCCATCTGCAACCTGTCACCATCTGTGACCTATAATCTTTAGACCCCATCTGGTCTCAGCTCAACCATTGATCACCATCTGTCACCATCTGTGACTCATGATCTTCAGACCCCATCTGGTCATGATGTCAAACATCAAGGTTACGTCTGCAACCTGTTACTATCTATGATTTATCACCATCTGTGACATAAGATCTTCTTAGACCCTATCTGGTCTTAAGGTCAACGTTAAGTAAGTCACATCTGACCTAAAAACGTTACAACTATCTAATTTCGGCTTTCCTTATCTCTGCTCACCATCTGTGACCCTTGATCTTCAGACCTCATCTGGTCACGAAATCAAACATCAAGGTTACCGTCTGCAACCTGTCACTATCTGTGATCTATCACCATCTGTGACATAAGATCTTCTTAGACCCTATCTGGTCTTAAGGTCAACGTTAAGTAAGTCACATCTGACCTAAAAACGTTACAACTATCTAATTTCGGCTTTCCTTATCTCTGCTCACCATCTGTGACCCTTGATCTTCAGACCTCATCTGGTCACGAAATCAAACATCAAGGCTACCATCTGCAACCTGTCACTATCTGTGATCTATCACCATCTGTGACATAAGATCTTCTTAGACCCTATCTAGTCTTAAGGTCAACGTTAAGTAAGTCACATCTGACCTAAAAACGTTACAACTATCTAATTTCGGCTTTCCTTATCTCTGCTCACCATCTGTGACCCTTGATACAAGGACCAATACATCTAAAATGAGTCACGCTTGACTCAAAATGTAACATCAAGCTCAATACTTTTCAAACAATAGAAAACATCTTTTTCTATAATATCGTTTCCTGAAAAGTCGTATTTAACAATGATATGAACACCATCATGCATATTATTATTCATCACAATCATTCACAAGGATATATATATTTCATCTAAATATATATATGTAGTCATTCGCTCAGGAATGCCTACTAATACCAACTATAGTTTGCAGTTAAATAATTAACGCCAAAACAATAATGGTACTTCTGTTCATAAAGGTCCTTGTGAGATTTACTCACCTTGAACTCCTGCTGCGTCTTCAATACAGAACCGAACCAAAACTATCACCAACCACTCGTCTGAATACTTCGTCAAGTACCTAATCACATATGGTTCCAACTTAGTAATGATTCACATTTGATTTAAGTTCGAAACCCCTGTTTTTGAACTAAAATCCCCAAAGTGGTGCCAATCGAGGCAAAACCACATCCGAGACCTCCCAAAGCCTTCGGAATACGTCCACGATCGATGTGACCAACCACAAGTCGATCGGACGCTCGTATCTTCACGGATCGAATAAATTCACCGATATGAAACGGCAAAAATCATAACAAATCCATACGAACTCCAAAATTTGCATATTATATATCGAAACGCTCGTATCGACGAGTAGAAGACATATAATACCAGAAACAGTCCCTTACATGGCCGAAACACCGCAGGAACGCCCCACAGACGGTGGCGCACCGCTGCCGGCCAAAACTCAAAATCTCACAAAACTCCCGACATCAAAAAGCTTCATCTAAGCATGCTTGTGAACTTTCATAACTGGATCGAAGTCAGAAAACAAGCTTAAGGGATCGAAAACTACCTCACAAGCCGTGAACATCCGAGTTGATCGAATTTTCACGTAAACCGGTCGAAACAAACACCAAGGATCGACCAGGGAGCTTGTTCTGAACTCAACCTAAGAAAATCGAAGCCGTGCCGACGTCGGAACTGTGTTTTCCGGTCGGGTCCGATTTCTCCAATCTGCACCGCCTTGAACTGCCACCGAGACGGAGAATCGCCGTAAGAGAACACCAGAGGGACAACCAGACGGAGGAGGCGACCCTGCTGGCCAAGTTTCACGGCCGGAGACCGCCGCAGTCGGCCGGAAAAGTCAGGTCGGATCTGCCGGGTTCGGGTCGGGTCAGGCGGAAATTTTCGATACTGAGGGAGCGGACGAGAGAGAAGAGAGAGAGAGGGAGTGGCTTCCGGAAAAGGAAAATGAGGAAATGAATATATTTTCTGATTTTTCCTTTATATACTAAAACGGAAACTTCTTCCGATAGCCATAACTTCCTCATACAGACTCCGATTCACGCGTTCCGCATGTCCACGATCTCGTATCGACGCGCTCTACAACTTTCGTGAAGGAAGTTTTCCGAGAATCCCAACATATAAAAAGTCAAACTTCACACGACCCCCTAAACTGTGAAATTCAAATATTTATACGTACGAAAATCATTCCACTCCACATACAACCTACGAATAAAGCATAATAACAATTATTCGTACAACTGGTCCATTATTAATTACCAAAATTACATAATGAAAATCCAGGTCATCACAACTTTACTAGCTCATTATTGGCTACTTAATACTTATTTGTTACTGTAAGACAATGTGGATGATGATTTCTATTTTAGTGTAATTATGCCATTAGAAAAAGATCCTCGGTAAACTTGACCAGCTCATCATTGGCTACTTAATACTTACTTGTTCGTGCAAGACATGTTAGCTCTTTCAGTTTCAGTTGATGATGGCTTCTATTTAAGTGTGAATATGTCATTAGGTAAAGGTCTCCAATGAACTCTACTAGCTCATCATTAGCTACTTAATACTTACTTGTTCGTGCAAGACATGTTAGTTCTTTCAGTTTCAGTAGATGATTGCTTCTATTTAAGTGTGAATATGCCATTAGGTAAAGGTCTCCAGTGAACTCTACTGGCTCGTCATTGGATACTTAGTACTTATTTGTTACTGTAAGACATGTTAGCTGACTTTAAATTTTAGTGTGGATGATGATTTCTATTTCAGTGTAAATATGCCATTAGGGAAAAGTCCCCAGTAAACTTTACTGGCTCATTATTAGCTACTTATTACCTATTTGTTCGTGTAAGACATGTTAGCTGACTTTACTGTTAATGTGGACGATGACTTCTATTTTACACCTTCCTTAATTGCACTTTTTCTTTGATTATTATTGTGTTATACACCTATTGTTCATTGAATTTCTACATAGTATTAATAACATTGTGATTGTTTTTTCATGTAAAAATAAACGAACAATTGTATTAATGAAGTCTCACTTGACCATTAAGGAACACTTCCTAATGTTGCGTTTGGATGCGACAATATTAAATTATCGAGAAATTTTGAAATGATGGAATCTAGAATTTTATCAATTCAATTTATTAATGATATTTTCTTACCTCTTCAATTACCAGATTTCATAGGTTTTAATTACGATTTCAATACATTTTCTTTCCATTTTTGTGGATCCAATTTAATTTTTGAATTTTCTAATTAACTTGTTAGTGTAAGGTAAACTAATCTTTCATTAATTTTATTAAATTCATTTATTAAAAGAGTTGAATATTACTTCAATTTACCAACTTTGATGGGTTAAAATTAAGATATTTACTATATTTTCTTTCCATTTTTGTGGAATCAATTTTAAAATTTGACTTTTTTTTAATCAATTTTTTTAAAAAAATGTGTGGGTTAGAATTATGACATTAATATAAATATATATATTTATACCATATTAATTTTACATCGAATATATATACATATATAAATTTCTGTATGAATTATATATATACATATATAATATAATTATATATATGTATATGTTTGTGAATATATATATATATTTATACACACAAACACATATTTGTATATAATTTTTTTTGACGAATTATATATATATATAATGAAAAAAAGAAAAAGAAAAAAAAGCCAAAATAATATATTTTATTTTTAGATGAAAACCAAAATAATTTAGAGCCATTAGATTTTGAAAGGATAAGATAGTCTTTTTACTCAAAAATTATATGGCATGATTTGGCAAATAGGTGATGTGTGTAGGTGACATGGCATGACACCTATGATTGAGGCCACAAATCGTAGGCCTCATTGAGGCCACAAATCATTTTCCTTTTTTTTTTTGAAGAAAAAAATATCTTATATATACGAGTGATTTTATTCATACCTTCTCATTTGGTATAGACTTCTTCTTCCAAATTTTACTATTAAACTTCCAAATTTGCCCTCATTTTTTTACAACTGAATAGAAAAAAAAAAAAACTTTTAATAATGACGAAAGCTTCTCAGTGGTGAAAAAGAAGAGAATCATGCTTTCATGTCCTAGAATTGGATATACAAGATGTACAAAAGCAACTCAAGCAAATACATAAATAAAGAAGGAAGATTAGAGAAAAGCAGTATAGAAGCAACTATATATGAGTATTTGCCAATACAAAAATATTAACATATTGGTATGAAAAAAAAAATTCCAGGTATCTCCTTATATGTCAGAACGTATATTTTGAAAGATGCTGACCCAGTTACACACAAAATTAAAAGAAGCTAAGCCCCAACTGCTAATTAATGAAAAATCAATCGAACTGAAATTTCTGATAAATCTTGATGCTACCAGCACCATACAGGGTAAATGTAGGAGACAAATGAATTGTTATGCGGCAGGAAACCATTAAATTCATACAGACTCATAGAAGTCAAAGTACTCAACAAATAAGCTTTATATGAACTTACGAAAACTTGACAGCATAAGGTAAAATTATCCCCCCTTAACTTAAATTTCTAGTTCCGTCCTCGTTCGGTTCTTTTCCCATGGAATGAGAATTGAAGTTCTCATGATTTTTTCATTCTGCTATTTGCTGACATTAAGGAAGTTATCAGGAAAATTGTTAAGAATTCAAAATTACTACAAACAAAATGAATAATGAGGAATAAATGCAAGGAAATACGGAGGGAAAATGAATCCCTCAGAGTATGTGTTTCTTTTCCTTTTGTACCCCAAAGACAACATTAAATTGGATTTTCTTTCCTAATACTCAAATTTCACACACCATATGAGGACTAAGAGATGCCCAATGAAGGTAAGAGAAAGGTATGTTAGTATATAAATAGCTGCAGAATATTAGATATATTAGTGTTTTCTTTTACAGTTCTACTTGGGCATATATTTGAATGGAAATTATTCTATGCACCGACGGTGTAAATGACCCAACACTTAAAGATGATCTCAACCCTTGATATTTATAATTAAAATTTTTATTAATAACTTAAGAATATATTTAATATAATCTAACCATTCATTTATGTCGGTGCACTGAATCCTCCCCCGGCATGATGTGATGTCGTTAGTTTATGTTTCTTGGGATGCATGAAATTCGAGTATATATAGTTGGTTTATGCTACTATGTGGGAAAGTGCGTGCTTTGCTTTTGTTTGTGCGGCAATGTGCTTTAGCATTTATTAGTAGTAGACTTTCAAGCAAGTTTTTTTAGTCTTAAGTCTTGGCCAAGCACTTTACAATTACAAGTGCTTTTGGAAGTCCAAAGTTGTGCATCATATGTTAATTTAGTGCTCTTTTTTACAATCACAATGATACATATATGTTATGAAGTTTAATAACGATACTTAATGTCTGTTGTTTCTTTAATTAATGAGTTGAAGAGATAGTTCCATTTATCTGCAGCTTTGGAAGAGGTTGTAAAGAATTTTAGGATTATGAGATGTATGCTTGTCAGAGGCAAGGAGACTGAACCTAATATGGAATAAGTTTTAAAGCTTTCGATCGAGAGTTCTTTAGGAATTTTTCAACGGTTTTCACTTGCTCTTGTTTGTCCATATCATTTGAATAGTTAATACATTTTTGAAACTAGATTGATAAGAAGGCTCGATTCCATGCATGATAAATTATTGAGAATCAAATTCATGATCTCCATCTGTGGTAGACTTGGAAACAAAAACAAAAAACTGCATATATTTCTTAATTCCAACTATGTTTCTTTATTGTTAATATAAATATCTATTTTGGTAATTTAACTTACCCATAAAACGTGATGTTGGGTGTGTGAAAAAATGAATGTGTATTTTTTTTTTTTGAAAGATAGATAGGGGAAACACCCCTAGTTATGATTATTCAAGTGAGTAGTAAAGACATTAGACCTCGGAGGGGACATTAGACCTTCACTCTGGGTTACATTACAAGCTTTAATAATATCCTCATCGAGAACGTCCTAAATGAGTAGGAGTCTCGTCTAACCAATACTCATCAACATAAGAGTAACTAGCAACATGCAGAACTGAAAGCGTGTATATAAGACTTACAATCCTCCACAAGGCGACCATATCTGACAAATTCTCAGCTGTATGTGCAACTGCTGCTGCAAGAACTGCACAGTCACACCTATATCCACATCATCCCCATCCTTGGTGAATTGCAATGAAAAAGCCCAACCCTCAATGCTTCTGCCTCCATGTGTAAGGCTGAAGCCACATGATTGAAAGGCCTTGCTAGGGCAGCCAGCACAACCCTGCTCCATCCACATTAATTTTGAGTCTGCCACTGGGTAGGAAACGCCAAAATACCTGCTGCCTCTTTCCCTTTCTGCTGACGATTATGGACCAGCTGATAGTCCTCCAACCAACGAGCAGCCCAACATATTAAGCTCCAACTTTGAAAGACACCAGCCTTCCAGACAACATTATTCCTCTCCTTCCACAAAACCCACAGCAAGACAAAGAAAAGCTCCATTGTTATGAAGTCATTTGTCCATCATATCAAACACCCAATCCCTCATAGAGAAGCTGCATCGTTAGAAGAAACTAATGCTAATGGGGAGCTCAACCATAAAGGAGCCACCATTTTTACAATTCTTGAACACATGCAACTCATCCTCCAGAAACTTATGACAAAAGACACACAACCCATCCGGCAAAATAACACGCCGTTTGAGCAAATTTTTCTTAGTTGGAACAATGCCTTTCACCAACCTCCAAATGAAAGCGCGTACCTTGGGTGGAACCTTACTCTGCGCCAAATAGCCTTCCAATACTTCCCAACAACGTTGCCAGCAGAAGATGATGCTCTGGTCACCCCCTTCACATTAGGAGTACTCCGAGCAACGTGATAGCAGCTCTTCACCGTAAAGCAACCTTTCTGATCCTAATGCCACATATACCGATCATCTGGTTCACGCAAGCTTATAGGGATTTTTGTGGTGAGATCAGCCTCCTCACGAGAAAATAACTCGAAAACAATATCCTCCAACCACTCCTTCCCGTCCCGATCAATAAAATCACTCACCAACCAATCCTCAGTACCAATCATAGGGAGAGAGAAAGGCCTGAAGGTACGTATGAGGCAAAGGTAGCCACGGATCGTTCCAGATGTTAATACAATCTCCACGCCCTACCTGGTATCGCAGACCATTCTTCAATAACTCCCTACCGGCCAATATGCTCCTCCATGTATATGAAACCCCACACTGAAGCTCCGCTCCTAAGAAATCAGTATGGGGATGATATTTGGCCTTAAATAACTGCGCAATAAGAGAAGAAGGCCGCTGTAACAACCGCCAACCCTGCTTGGCAAGCAATGACAGATTGAAGGTATGCATATCTCGAAAACCTAGGCCTCCCTCCGACTTAGGCGTACACAGTTTATCCCATTCAAGCCAGTGGGCCTTAGAATCCTCCAATCTGTCACCCCACCAGAACTGAGCCATCACACGATGCAATTCATTGCAGAGGTGCTGTGGGAGCTCGAACCAACTCATGACATAGTTTGGAATGGATTGGGCTACAGCTTTTACCAAGATCTCTTTCCCTGCTATACTTAGGGTTTTTTCACGCCACCTTGAGTTCTCTTCTTCACACGTTCAACTAGAATGCTAAAAGCATATGTCTTCGAATAAATGAATGTGTATTTAGTATTTAGAGGTGTGTGAATAAAATTTCGCATGAGTCTAATGAAAAGAAAAGAAAAAAAAAGCCATAATAATTTTATTTTTTTTTTAGAAGAAAGCCAATTTATAGCCAGTAGATTTTGGAATGATATAATTGTCTTTTTATTAAGAATTACATGGCATGATTCCCTTGGCAAAGGGGAAATGATCATTTACCCAATTTTAGCTTAAAAATTTCCCACTTACCCAAACACTCTAAGAGATTGCCCACTTACCCAAACACTCCAAGAGATTATTTCTCTAATACCCAATTAATTATTATTTTTTAATTCATTTTTATTTATTTTTGGGACAATTTTTCCCTCTCCTTCTTTGTCACTTAGAGAAAGAAGTCATTGGAGACCTTGCTTGACTCCGGTGACGGAGTCCTGCAACCGGTGACCTGAATCTGGCAACAAATGATGGGAATCCGGCTACAGGACTGGTGACCGGATTCCAGCATCTCCAGCATCGAATTTATTGCCCTAATAATACCCAGTAACCATATTATTGCCCTCCAGTAATCATATTATTGCCCCTCAATACTCATATTATTACCTCCAATAATCATATTATTGCCATAAACTCCCAAAACCAAAATGAATACACTACAGGCACAATTGATCAATTTATATGCATATTAATGCCCCCCAATACTCATATTATTGCCCCGCAATAGACATGTATAACTACTCAATAAAACTTTTTTTTTTTCATCTTCTTTCTTCTTCTCTTATCCTTAAAGCCTTCTGCTAAATTGACCAACAAAAAAAACAACATAACGACGCCGTCCACAGAGTGACGTCGTCGGAACCGTGCCAGGGAAGCCCAGACTCGATTTTGGCGTGGAACTTTGGAGCTTCCTGGACCTCTGACGAACAAAACCGGCGAAGCCTAGACCCGAACTTGGAGCGTGGAGCTTCGGAGCTTCCCGGACCTCTGATGAACAAAACCGAGGAGCCCAGACCCGAACTTGGAGCATGGAACTTCGGAGCTTGCCAGACCTCTGATGAACAAAACCAGCAAAGCCTAGACCCGAACTTGGACCGTGGAGCTTTGATCTTCCCAGACCTCTGACGAACAAAACCGGCGTCTCCTCTGTCCAGATCGACTCCTACAAAAGCCCGTGAGTATACTAACCTCCGCAGTTCTACGTCTTCTGCACTGTGATCCAAAATAGAACGCAGTAGTCGCAGTAGTCGCCTCGATCTTGGAGATGGAAGACTCGTCGGGGGTCTTGGAGGCCACCAGGAATGGAGGAATTGTAGAGAGAGGTTGGGCAATTTAGGGTTTGTATTTTGGATATGAGTACGAAGCAGAGAGAGAGAGAGAGTCTGGGAGGAAAGGGGGGTCGAGAGAGAGGGAGTATGAGGCAATACTGTCAAACGTTAGATTGGGTAAATGAGGTTAAAAAACTCTTAGTGGAGTA